>CALNHX010003547.1:0-147266 GCA_940337035.1 Agriotes lineatus | reverse complement strand
GTGTTGCCTGGGTAATATGACCAAAATCGAAGTTGGGCGTTATGACCAAATCGGTGGTTTCAGTGGTGTCCATAGCTCTCTCCTATAACAGGCGTCGGTGGGCGTTGTGACCAAGTTGGGCGTTGTGATCAGAATCGAAATTGACCAAATTCTGAGTTGGGGTTTGTGACCAGTGGGCGTTGTGTCCAGTCCTCAAGGACAACTTACAGAACACAAAGGGGGTTACGTACTGGAAGCGTCGCCCAGACACATAAAAACGGTAAAATGGGGTCTGTTTTGCTATTAAAAAGAGCATAGCTACAAAACTGATTGAATAATCATGCTCCAATTGCAACTAAGCGACAGAAGTTATATGACGTTAGTTGGAGGTTACGCACCTTCAATGGATAACTTAGATGAAGTTAAAAACCATTTCTACGAGGATCTTGACAGAACACTGTACAAAATACCATAAAGTATTCTTGGGTGATTTTAATGCCCGTGTTGGCTGTAATTCAGTTGCCTGGCCAGGTACAATAGGCAAGCACGGGATAGGTAAAGTGAACGAAAACGGTAGGAGAGCCCTATCTCTGTGCGCCCAGTATAATCTATGTATCACAAACACCTGGTTTAGACAAAAAAACAAGTACAAGACGACCTGGATACATCCCAGGTCCAAGCAATGGCATATAATAGATTATATTATTTTTCGTAACAAAGAAATATCAGATGTATGCATCACAAAAACTAAAAGAGGGGCACAATGCTGACGGATCATACACTATTGGTCTTAAAGTTACGGCTTTGCCTTAGGAACCACACAAGAAACTCTCAAATCACACCCAAGAAGATAGACGTAAAGAAATTGATAGATGTAGAGACCAAATTTAGACAGGACATAGAAACCTTTGTGTTTTATCACAGAATGATTATGAATTTTCGCCAGAGGAATGGACAAGATTCGTCAAAGAACTATACGACGTGTCAAAAAACAGACTTGGACTTCTCAAGAAAAAACACCAAGACTGGTTCGACGACAGTAATGTAAAACTAAATAAACTACTCGGTATATATCGAACTGCGCTGCGGAGAATGGGGGTACATAAGTTCTCTGTAGTACTCAAACAACAAGCAGACTAATTACATGCACAACTTAAAACTGACAAGATCATTGAAAGAACAGTGGTGGAAGGACAGAGCCCTTGAGCTACAGCAGCTGACTGACACAAATCAAACTGGGTTATTCTACGACAAACTGAAAGAAGTCTGTGGACCTATAATACGCAGAACAGCGCCACTAAAATCACTGGATGGACGGGGCTTAGAGGAAAAGACGAACTATTGGAGCTTTGGCTTGAACATTTTAGTAACTTGCTAAATACAGATAATGCACCTGGTATGGAATTTATTACCGGCCTACCTGACAGACAACCGGCAGAGGGTCTTGACAATCTGCCCACATTAGAAGTGCAGAAGGCAATTTTTGTTATAAGAAAAGGTAAAACGCCAGCGAACGGTAGAATTCCTGCGGAAATCTACAAAGCAGATGGAATAAACTTGCATCAGAAAATACACCACTATGCCAAATGTGGAATAAAGAATCGGTGCCCCAAGAAAGCAAAGCTTTCATCATAACCACAATCCACAAGGGTAAAGGGGACTCTAGCAACTGCAATTCCTACCGGGGCACATCAGTTCTCGATAGTCAGATATCAGTTGGAGTAAAGCAAGGCTGTGTGCTTATTCCCACCTTATTTGCTGTATACTTTGCAGTTACCATCAAGCAGGCTCTACAACGAATGTTTGATGCTGTACATATCAAATATCGATACAACAAGGGCTTATTCAATCTTTCCAGGCTAAAGGCATCAACCGAAGTACATCTAACCACTATAATCGAAATTCTGTATGCGAACGGTGTATGCTTAGTAGCAAACTCTTTTGAAGCACTCCAAGAATGTGCTACACGACTACACCATGCATGCACAAAATTTGGTCTGAAAATTAACTGCTATAAAACTGAAGCGATGCAACAGCATGTAAGGAACCAGATAGATCCTGTACCTATGAACATCACTATAGAGCAGATCAAACTTAGACAGGTCGAGAACTTTGTATACCTTGGTAATAATATCTCAGCAGATAATAAGATTAATGTAGAAGAGTTGCTCATATGCTCATGCAGCTATGGCATTCCGCAAGCTACGCCAAAAATTATTCAACTCCCACGAAGTTACATAACAAACAAAGTTAAGAGTGTATAAAGTAGCCGTTATTACCACACTTATGTATGCAACAACTACTTCATTCTGAGCTATTATATGGAGAACGGAAGGTAGGACAGCGTACTCTTAGATATAAGGATATTATGAAACGCCTCATAAAAAGATATAACATAGGTACCCTGTTACGGTATCAAAATGACTTAGCGACACCCACGCGAGGTGAGTATCGCAAGACTGGAAGTCCGGGAAAAGATGGCACGCTCGCCCTGAGATTTGTTAAAACAGGCTAAAGGCCTCGGCTGAAGCGCTCAGGGAGTTGGGCGTGGTTCAAACGGTACGTCACTGGGCAAGCGTGGTGTGACATATACGGGGTAAATTAAAATAGAAGGGCGTCACCAAGTCTGTCTTTAAGTATACTCGTGTAACCGGACCTGGACGGTTAGACGGAACGAGAAGTACACTGGGTACGACGTCAGGAAGGTACTCGAGAAGT
Organism: Agriotes lineatus; assembly: GCA_940337035.1. NCBI lineage: Eukaryota > Metazoa > Arthropoda > Insecta > Coleoptera > Elateridae > Agriotes > Agriotes lineatus. Next base: position 144,569 of record CALNHX010003547.1, on the reverse strand, counting down.
GTCGAGCTCGGACTACAAATTCGGGGAAAGAAATACTTGAGTTACTATTTCGGGTATTTGCTGCCACTGCGGGGGCGTCGCCAGACCTACCTGCACACTCCAACGCTCAAGTTCCGTCGTACATCAATCTTGACACTAGTTGTTTAACCTGGAAAGAGCATGCAGAGGTCGAATACAATAATAAGTCCCTTATTCAAATATTTGTCTATTGTCTGACGTTACAAAACGAGCAACGAATACGTCGCCTTAATTATCGTAGGCCTTAAATTAGGGCCCCCAGCTGGAGTTAGCGCGTTATTTCTAAAGCACACAAATATAACAAATGGTCAACACAATACAGTCGGCCTTGGTTGGCCCGTTAAGCGAATTGCCGAACGTTATTGACTAATTATGAATAATAAAGACGGCCGAAGCCCATTATTTTACAGCGACTATGTCGCGAGGTTAAGCCAAGCACAGAGCAAATGGTGAGTTATAGGTAAATGTGGCCGAAGCCCATGAATTGGCAGTAACTGTATCGCTTAACCGGGTCGTACACAAAGCAAAAGGTTTAATCGTAAAAGAAAGCGGTTGAAACACATGAATTTGCAACACTGTAATGTTTAAGTTAGATCAGGTACAAGCAAAGATTTAATTACAAGTGAGAGCGACCAAAATACATCAACTCACAACGACAGCTTCGCGTAATTAGGTCGCGCACAGCACAGCTGATTGATTACGCATGCGAGCGTCCAAAACACAACAACTCACAACAACTTCGCTCATTTGCGCCTCGCCCAGAGCAACTGTTTAATTACATCTATAGGAGTGGCGAAAGTACATGGATTTGCAACGGTTATATTACAAATTTGGATCAAACACAGCAAATGTTAGCTATGAATTACAAACGGCCGAAGCGCCTCAGTTTACATCAATGGCGGCCAAGATATCAGTAACATGCACAGCGATTGATTAGTCACGCCAATGGCGACCAGAAATGCGGCAATTTAATAAGTTAGCCCCGGTTGTAGGCTACATGCATGACAGTTCAGTCACTCTGCAGGCGACGAGTTAGGCACAAAAGCGTTAACACACACGCGATGGTAAGTTCGGGCCGTATGAAAAATGGCTACTAGGTTACACAATAATTTGCAACGATACTTGTATTTTGAGCGGCACGGGGGCAGCTAACTGGCAACGCCTAGGTTTGACAGCGTGGGCGGTACGGGGCATCTCTTTTTGGTCCGGATCCGCCTGACAAAGGCGTTTAATTGGGATGGGTCACACATGCGACCGGTTACAACGATAGAATCGAGGGCACTCTACACGTCCTGCTAGCAAAATCCCCAAAATCAGTGGGAAGGAAGGATTACTTCTTAAACTACATTGCCAGACGTGGCCATCGGAAGCACCAAAAATGAACACTCAACACTGCAGCTCTCTGCCGACTCACACTGCTTGCAAACATAAACAACCACGAGACGCGTACCCACGCGGAGCCTTAGCCAATCACGAGGCGTAATCTTAGGCGGAAACAACTGGTTTTACCCGCGCTAAATGCGCACGTGTTTTGATAAAGGGTGGCCTAAAACGATCAAGGCGAGACAGCCGCGCCAATATACAGGGTGTTCGGATTCAAATGAAAAAGAAAAGAGTTGGTACTTGTGAGTATTTGTGATAAGAAGTTAAAAATGTTGGCATCAGATTTGAAATACAGACAGGCTGTACTGAAAGCTTAAATAATCAACTTGATTGCTGAAGGCTGCAAAATGGCTTAACAACCCTTAGTCACTTGGGAGGGTGATGCTACTAATCGTAATCTCTAGAAGAGATATATTAACTCCAGGGTCGAAGAATATGAGCAAGGTTGACTCTGTGAACTAGACAGGAAGAGACAGGACTTAAAACAAAGGCAGACTCACATCATTCTATATACCTCTGATGAAAACAGAAATTTGTACTGTTTTCACTGTGACAGAATCTTTGGAAATAAATTGGGGTGGCACAGTCACCAAAGAACACATCACGATATAGACTAAATTTAGCAATGATCGCTATGGCCGAGCTGGCTAGGAAATCACACACATGCACAGTTCAAAGTGGGCGACGTACACTGCAAGATTACCCAAATATTTAAATCTCGTGCACATGAATAGAAGAATAGAACAAATGAAAAAATATCATCTAACTCTTTAAAGGCTGCTTTAGCTGGTAAAACAGAGCGGGAGCTAGGGTATCCAGCACACGTGGCTGCATGTTATTTCGCATCTCTAATGTTATAGATTCATATTTACAATATGTAAAAGTAATAGTTATCTACTATTTACTATACAAGTGGAATAAGAGCATCATTAATATACGTGTATGTAAGCACAGAAGTAAATTAATGATGCATTATCAGTATTATCACACATGTATTTTATCTACAACTGCTCAAAATTGAGAAAAGTGCATTAAGATAAATGTCAGATCTGTCATTTTCAAAAATATTTTAGTAGGCAAATGTCATTATGTCATTAATTTGTCACTATTTCAGTTAGGTAATGAAGCCATTACACCACTAGTGGTGGAATGAACTTTATTACCTAATGAAAATAGTGTCAAATGAGTGACGTAATAAGTCCTTATCCAAGCAGTTGTAGATAAATAAACATATAGGGTGTCCCACAATTTTCCATTACTTTTAATTTTGTTTGTATATCATGAACATAGTCTAGGATGCCGAGTACCAGGTACCTTAGACACCCCTTGCTGTGGTCGTATGGTCAAATTACTACATAGAATTTTACCGAGATTAAGGAGTTCTAACCCTAGATAAAAAAAATTTAATTATTTGACTTGGGTAAAATTGGATGAAAAAATTTTTAGGATATAAATATAGTCAAAACAAACGACATATTGTCGTGAAATATAGTTTAATAAAAATATTGATATGAAATTTTAAACAAGACGTTTCGCCATTTTTGATGGCTTCATCAGTAATATTATGAATTGTAACTAATTAGATATTTAATACAGTCTGAAAGAAAAACAATAGGATTAGCGAACAATACATTTTTTCCTCAAGTATGTGTACTTACATGATTAATATGGTTTTTTTTTACGACATTTTTCAAAGTATGTTGGTTAAAAAGTTTTAATTAATAAAACTCTGTCATTAAGTGCAATCCATATTAAGTTTTAATTAATAGAAAGACACGTAAAACGAGCTCTTATGCAGGCAAAGTTCAAATTTTACAGATCAAGGAAGCTTGCAAGGTTGTTCACATCTTTATGTTATCAATGTATGCGCAAAGGTAGAAAATTCGGATAATACAGGTGACTTGGGCAGAGACGTATTAGGTTAAAATTTGATTTACTTGAAAATTAGTTTTAAATTTAATAACAATGAATATGAATGTAAAATATTAAATTTGATTAAGACAAAATGTTATTTAAACAAATTATGATATATAGAACTGAGGTTATCAATATCAGTTCTATAATTTATAGCATTGGGGCTTTTTTGTATTTCGATCATTTCCAAGCATAGACGTTTTTTTAAATTACTCTCTTTATGTAAGATCTTAGGTGTATTAAATTTGAATTTATGTAGCGAATTATTGGCATGGTCTGTCAGTGCTGTTTTTTGAGTAGAAGGAGATAAATTATTAATTTTAACAGAGTATTTATGTTGATTAATTCTATGTTTTAATAGCTGTTTTGTTTGTCCTATGTACAAAGAGTTGCAGTTATTACAGTCAATTTGATAAACCAGATTTGATTGCATAATATTGTCAGTCCTATCCTTTAAGTTTGTGAAAATTTGTTTACCTAATATATTGTGGTTGTTAAATGCTGTTATGATATTGTGTTTATATAGTTCTTTTTCAATTTTTTCAGAAAGTGTAGGGATATAGTTAATGGAAATATATTTTTTTTGGTTTGAAAGGTTAAAATTATTAAATTCATTACCCAAACAATTTGGTTGTAGGTCTATTGATTGATTAAATTTATTGTAATTGTTAATTGTGTTGATTCGATATTTAATTTGTTTTTTAATAAAGTAAATTGGATATTCATTTAATATTAAAATGTTAGTAATGATTTCTAGGTTTTTTTTATGAAATTGTTGTGAAGATAGTTTGATAGCTCGGTCGACCAAGCTGTTAACTACGCTTTTTTTGTATTTAATTGAGGTATCGGAATTAAAATTTATATATCTATCTCTTTTTATGTTTTTTCGAAACCAATTGGTTAATATATTTCCATTAGTTTGTCTGATCAAAGTTAGGTCAAGAAAATTTATGGAGGAATTATTATTTTCGTTTTCAAGTGTAAATTTTAATCTTGGGTGTACATTGTTGAAAAGGTTAAAGAATTTTTGTTTATTAACTGAATCTGTAGCCATTATGATATCGTCTACGTATCTTAAATAAAGAGAGAAAACGTTGTTTTGATTAAGAATTTTGGTTTCTATTTCCTCCAATACAAGATTGGCAATAGTGGAGGATATAGGGGAACCCATAGCACAACCAAAAGTTTGAGAGTAAATTGTATTATTGTAGGTAAAATAAGTAGTATTGAGAACAAATTCAACTGCTTGTAAAAACTCAGTAAGAGGAATGTTTGTGTATTACTTCCTTTTACAATAAAGGAAGTATTGGATTCACCCCAAAAATTCGAAATTGAGTTTTCAACAAATCTTCACGTTTTAGAGTCCCCTGATCCCAAAAAACATATTTTTTTTCATTGGTCTGTGTGTCTGTCTGTGTGTCTGTCTGTGTGTCTGTCTGTGAACAGAATATCTCAAAAACGAAAAGCGGTATGGCGTTGAAACTTCATATATAAGTTTTGTGTACTATGTATCTGAGACAGCAAGCTTTTGAAAAAAATCGCATAACCGGAAGTAGGTGTTTACTCTTGTAATTTTTCAGTTTTTTTCGATTTTTACAAAAACGGCTCTAACGATTTTTTTTAAACTTTACATTTTTATTACATTTTGAATGTGTATTGATGTGAGATAGGTGATTTTCCAGTTGAATACTTCTAAAATGGGTTTCTTTTGTTTTTTTGTCTATTTTTTTTATTAACTCTTATTTTAAATAGAACACCCGGTATATTATTACATTTTTGAATTCAGCTTAAAATTCTAGAGAAAATTTGTCTCTTCAACTAACACTCTATTTTGTACCGTTTTTGCAGAATTTGTAATTTTTGAAAATTTTTGACAAATGTTTAAAACATTTTAAATCAAATTTTTGGCTAACTATAAGATCACTGTAAAAGGAAGTTGTGTGCGTGTATCACACCAGATTTTTTTTTAATTTGATTCCAGTTGTTTTTAATAGTATTTAAAGCAAGATCAATTGGTATGTTGGTATATAAAGAAACAACATCCAGTGAGGAAAGTTTGTGGTTTTTTCTTGAGCTTTAAGTTGTCAATGTGCTCTTTAAATTTCCATGAGTCTTTTATGCTAAATTTGTTAAGTGATGTAATATTAGTTAAGATTTTTGAAAGGTATTTGGATAAGTTATAGGTAGAGCTCATATATGAAGCAATTATTGGTCTCAAGGGTATATTATCCTTATGTAGTTTGGGTAGCCCATATATTTTAGGTGGAAGACCATTATGAGAAATTAAGTTTTTGTATGTAAAATTGTCTATATAGTTGTTATCTAATAAATTTTTGATTATTTTGATGTTTTTATTTTGAATTATGGACGTAGGGTCTTTTAATTCTTTTTTGTATGTGTTATCATCACTTAACAAATCTGTCATTGTGTTGTGGTAATCAGTTTTTTTCATAATAACAGTTTTTTGAGTTTTGTCAGCAGTTGTTATAATTAAGTCGTTATTATTTTTCAAAAAGGTAGTGGTTTCTTTAATGTTCTTAGTAAGTTCGTTTTTGTGTTGTATTTGAGAAACAGTTAAATTTTGATTTGTGTTTTTTTTTTCACAAACTTAAAAGGATAGGACTGAAAATATTATGCAATCAAATCTGGTTTATCAAATTGACTGTAAGTAATAACTGCAACTCTTTGTACATAGGACAAACAAAACAGCTATTAAAACGTAGAATTAATCAACATAAATACTCTGTTAAAATTAATAATTTATCTCCTTCTACTCAAAAAACAGCACTGACAGACCATGCCAATAATTCGCTAAAAACTAATTTTCAAGAAAATCAAATTTTAACCTAATACGTCTCTGCTCAAGTCACCTGTATTATCCGAATTTTCTACCTTTGCGCATGCATTGATAACATACATATGTGAACAACCTTGCAAGCTTTCTTGATCTGTAAAATTTGAACTTTGCCTGCATAAGAGCTCGTTTTACGTGTCTTGCTATTAATTAAAACTTAATATGGATTGCACTTAATGACAGTGTTTTATTAATTAAAACTTTTTAACCAACATACTTTGAAAAATGTCGTGAAAAAAAACCATATTAATCATGTAAGTACACATACTTGAGGAAAAAATGTATTGTTCGCTAATCCTATTGTTTTTCTTTCAGAATGTATTAAATATCTAATTAGTTACAATTCATAATATTACTGATGAAGCCATCAAAAATGGCGAAACGTCTTGTTTAAAATTTCATATCAATAATTTTATTAAACTATATTTCACGACAATATGTCGTTTTTTTTTACTATATTTATCTCCTAAAAATTTTGTCATCTAACCCTAGTAATATCTATTACTGTTTGTATAAAATTAAGAATCTTTAAAAACTATGTAGTTCATAATTTCATGGCCGACTATATATGCATTAGATAAGAACAACTGCAATGATTTACCTAAATAAAAGAGAAATCTGATGTTGCCTTTGGTTTAAAATATATCATAGCAATCTAGATAAATCCAGCAATATAAAATTATGCAAAATGTTTACTCAGCGATACTTTTGTTATTATGTAAAAGACACTTTGTTAGGGTTGGAACCATTGGCGTAACTAGGATTTTTGGCTGGGGAGGGCCAGGCCTCCGAACCTACCATGGCCAATACCTATACAGGGTGTTATGGAAATGAGTGCAAATATTTTAACCCCTAATAGAACTCGCTAAACTGAACAACTTTTCCATTTATCATTTTTTCGAAAACGCCCTCAAAACTGAGTTAAAATTCAAAACAGTTTTACTCTAAAAATGCTTACCCGCCTATGGAATAATATTTTAATTCAATGGCACAAAACACAAATAGTATATTACTTTACAAGGGATGTAGGTAAGATTTACAGTACCGAGGACCGTTTGATGCAAGGTTCGAGGTAGTGTAAATCTGCCTGCATCCTGTGTAAAGTACATAATTTTTTTCACTACCAATGTTTCCTTATGTAAAATAAATGGTAGGTAATAACCTGGCGTAAAATTATGACATTTGCTAAATTATAGTAGCCTTATAGCGCTGTGACGTTTTGTTTGACAGTTATAAACGCATTGTGAAAAATTCTTGGAAAAAATACGTGAATACAATTGTGAATGCTGTTTTGTGAGCTTTATGATTGTATTCTGATTAAAAATGGATAATAGTACGAACGACAATGGTTTTCTTCGTGTTAACCAAGTGACAGACATGGCATCTTATCAGTTGTAATACATGCGACTCATCAAATTTAGGGGAGATAAATGATTGAAAAAATATGCTATTAAATGAAAAACGATAAATAGAAAAGTTGTTCATTTTGGTGAGCTCTATCACTGGTTAAAATATTTGCACTCATTTCCATAACAACCTGTATATATACATCTATGAAAACGTGAGTTTGCATACATTACTTGTTCGCATAAAGTTATTTTCTTGTTTTTTTATGCTGTTATAATATTATATGTCTAAGTAGCATATCAATAAATTTGACCATATGACCACAGCAGTCGGTGTCTAAGGTACCTGGTACTCGTCATGCCTATAATTTGTTCATAACATACAAACAAAATAAAAGTGATGGAAAATTATGGAACACCCTCTATATCATTATAGCGATATACAGTATTTCTTGAAATTAACAATATTTCTTTTATAAATATAAAACATTCAAGTCGCTTGGTTTCGGTGCCCCTAAAAAAATTATATAAATTTGCTCTAAACACATTCATTATGTAATTTTAAACTCAAAAAGTCAAAAAAATATTATTTTGTGCCCCTAAAGGCTTGCGTGCATGATGTACATCACCTGCATTATGCCCTAGTTCCGTCTCTGCTAGTGATTGTATTTAATGCTATGGTTTTGTTTAAATCATTAGTTTTAAAGTAACTGCGACTTTATTTATAGCACAGTATATAAATGTGATTATAATTTTCTCATATGTTAATTAGTTGCAATAATACATACTTGTTCCAGGTATGGCATCTCAAATGTTCCTGTAATCATATGTTGAGCGAAAAAGTATAACTTCCAAGCCAATCTTTAAACTAGCCATGATGACCACCAATCAAGAAACAGTAGTTAATAATTTATGATAGTGCAACAACAACTTTACTGCATCAATTAAGAGGCTTAGATCACACATATTAACAAATTATCTATCAAACAAGAAACCATTAGAAGCAGTAATCACATCAGTGCTTATTCGGAAATTGATATTCAATGAAAGTTTGAAATTCAAGACCAAAGAATTATGGCTCAAAATTCAACAGCACAAAAACAGGGTTGGGTTAGGAAGCCTACTAGAGGTGAAAAACCATTCGCTTGTTTTGTTTGTGATTATAAAACTGTCTACAAATGTAGTCTAGTTAGTCATATGAAAACTCATACACACGAAAAACCCTATTCTTGTTCAGTTTGTGATTATAAAACTGCCCGGAAACCTGATTTAGTTAAGCATATGAGAACTCATACAGACGAGAAACCTTATTGTTGTTCAGTTTGTGATTACAAAACTGCCTACAAACATAGTCTAGTTACTCATGTGAAAACCCATACAGGCGAAAAACCTTATTCTTGTTCTGTGTGTGATTATAAAACTGCCCAGAAACCTAATTTAGTTCAGCATGTGAAAACCCATACAGGCGAAAAACCTTATTCTTGTTCAGTTTGTGATTACAAAACTGCCTGGAAACCTAATTTAGTTCAGCATGTGAAAGCCCATACAGGCGAAAAACTTTATTCTTGTTCAGTTTGTGATTACAAAACTGCCTACAAACATAGTCTAGTTACTCATGTGAAAACCCATACAGGCGAAAAACCTTATTCTTGTTCTGTGTGTGATTATAAAACTGCCCGGAAACCTAATTTAGTTCAGCATGTGAAAACTCATACAAGCAAAAAACCTTATTCTTGTTCAGTTTGTGATTACAAAACTGTCTACAAACATAGTCTAGTTACTCATGTGAAAGCCCATACAGGCAAAAAACCTTATTCTTGTTTAGTTTGTGATTACAAAACTGCCCGGAAACCTAATTTAGTTCGGCATGTGAAAACTCATGCAGGCGAAAAACCTTATTCTTGTTCAGTTTGTGATTATAAAACTGCCCAGAAATATCATTTAGTTACTCATGTGAGAACTCATACGGGCGAAAAACCCTATTCTTGTTGTGTATGTGATTATAAAACTGCTCGGAAACCTAATTTAGTTAAGCATATGAAAAATCATACAGGTGAAAAACCCTATTCATGTTCTGTATGTGATTACAAAACTGCCCAGAAATATCATTTAGTTACTCATGCGAGAACTCATACAGGCGAAAAACCCTATTCATGTTCTGTATGTGATTATAAAACTGCTCAGAAATATCATTTAGTTACTCATGTGAAAACTCATACAAGCGAAAAACCTTATTCTTGTTCAGTTTGTGATTACAAAACTGTCCTAAAATATAGTTTAGTTACTCATGTGAAAAGTCATACAGGTGAAAAACCCTATTCTTGTTCAGTTTGTGATTATAAAACAGCCCATAAACCTAATTTAGTTACTCATGTGAGAACTCATACAGGCGAAAAACCTTATTCTTGTTCAGTTTGTGATTACAAAACTGTCCAAAAGTATAGTTTAGTTAGTCATGTGAGAACTCATACAGGCGATAAACCTTATTCTTGTTCTGTATGTGATTACAAAACTTCACGGAAACCTGATTTAGTTCAGCATGTGCAAACACATACAGGCGAAAAGCCCTATTCTTGTTCAGTTTGCGATTATAAAACTGTCCAAAAACGTAGTTTAGTTACTCATGTCAGAAGTCATACAGGCAATAAACCTTATTCTTGTTTTGTGTGTGATTATAAAACTGCCCGGAAACCTAATTTAGTTCGGCATGTGAAAACACATACAGGCGAAAAGCCCTATTCTTGTTCAGTTTGTGATTATAAAACTGTCCAAAAACTTAGTTTAGTTACTCATGTCAGAGCTCATACAGGCGATAAACCTTATTCTTGTTTTGTGTGTGATTATAAAACTGCCCGAAAATCGAATTTAGTTCAGCATGTGAAAACTCATACAGGGGAAAAACCCTATTCTTGTTCAGTTTGTGATTACAAAACATTCCTAAAATGTAGTTTAGTTACTCATGTGAAAAGTCATACAGGGGAAAAACCCTATTCTTGCTCAGTTTGTGATTATAAAACTGCCCGGAAACATGGTTTAGTTATTCATTTGAGAACTCATACCGGCGAAAAACCTTATTCTTGCTCTGTGTGTGATTATAAAACTGCCCGGAAATTTCATCTAGTTACTCATGTGAGAACTCATACTGGCGAAAAACCTTATTCTTGTTCAGTTTGTGATTACAAAACATTCCTAAAATGTAGTTTAGTTACTCATGTGAAAAGTCATACAGGGGAAAAACCCTATTCTTGCTCAGTTTGTGATTATAAAACTGCCCGGAAACATGGTTTAGTTATTCATTTGAGAACTCATACCGGCGAAAAACCTTATTCTTGCTCTGTGTGTGATTATAAAACTGCCCGGAAATATCTTTTAGCTACTCATGTGAAAACTCATACAGGCGAAAAACCCTATTCTTGTTCAGTTTGTGATTATAAAACTGTCCAAAAAAATAGTTTAGTTACTCATGTGAGAACTCATACAGGCGAAAAACCTTATTCTTGTTCTGTGTGTGATTATAAAACTGCCCGGAAACCTGAGTTAGTTAATCATTTGAGAACTCATACCGGCGAAAAACCTTATTCTTGTTCTGTGTGTGATTATAAAACTGTCCGCAAACGTAATTTAGTTCAGCATGTGAAAACTCATACAGGCAAAAAATCTTAATGTTCTGTTTGTAAACATACAACAGCATAAAAACGCTGTTTAGTTACACATTTGGACTCTCACACAGATGAAAAATCTTTGTGAGATGGGGTATTACTTCTTCATTTCGAATGTACAGGATGACAGTAACGTTCCCGGACTTCTTTTAATTGATTTTTTTCACACACCAAAGCTGTCAAACCAACTTGTTCTTTGTATCTGAAATCAAGATGGCCTAGTGAAGTGTTACTGTTTTGTAGTTATTCGATATTTGCATTGCAGTAATTAGTAAATCATGTCGGAAAGTCTGCATTTATAAGCTTATTTTCGGATAGTCTCAAATAGTGTGAAATTGTTAGAAGACTTTGAATAAACCAATAAATTTACAAAGGAGACCTTTTGGGGGTGTCATATTATCCTGGGCTGAACAGCACTTTGGAGATGAAAACTGGATATACCAACAAGATTCTGCACCCTCTCAGCGGTCTAGAAGTGTTCTAGATATCAAAGCTAAACGCGGATATTCTGATAAATAGTTATACTATTTTTTGAACCGTTGAGTTATAATTTGTTGATTATTTTTAAAATTAAAAGTTTTGCAATTCAGTATATAACTTTATTTTAATAAGTCCGAGATCTTTATTGTCACCCTGTATATACAAAGTGACATGCTGATAAAAATGATGTTAATTGGCACAATATAAGAATTCCCTTATCTGTAACAAGGTATAATAAAGTTACTGTTTTGAAAATTAAAATGTTAGAAAATTGTTTTAAAAATTGCGTCTAAAATAATCATCTAGAGAATGTAATACTTATTTTAATAAAAAAAATTAAGAATTTTCAATTTGTCATATGTTTTTTTAACTCTGTAAAGGTTTTTGGTTGATTCAGGTAATTTGTTAGACAACGAAAGAGTGGAGATTCGTAACGCAGCTGCTGACAGTGTGACCATTTGTCACTAACACAGAGTTTCCATAGACAGAACATAGTGCAATATTTAAGTGCTGGATTTATAATGTTGAAGGAATAATAATACGAGTCATTTGGTAAAGTTTATAATGAGGTGTAGTGATATAACAGCATAATTAATATTAAGTGAATAAATTACTGAAGAAAATTGTATTCCTCTGTATTTTTAACTTCGCCATACTGTAGATGCATACAATTTTGATCCTACTGACCACTGTACAGGTACACACTCATAGTCACAACTAATGCAAGACAGCTGCCGCGTAAGCAATACCTTACATTTATATCATCTTCCTATGCCTATGGAAGAATGGCTCCATGGACACGTTACTTTAGATTTGATTAGGTTTGCCATACATTGTAATGCAACATGCAAGTGCATGTAAGATTTATTTTAATTTTTAATATCCAGTTAGTTAATACAGTACATGAATAGAACAGTTGTATGAATGATTGGTGGCAGTTATTAGGGAAACCAAATGGGTTTCTATTGGAAATAAGATTTATTAAAATAAAATTGAAAATAATTCACTTTAAATCACGTTGAGGGTTGAGTTCCCTTAATTGTGAGCTTATAATAAGTAAAAGTTTAAGTTAGCAGTAGTAAAATAGCTTTCTTTGCAATCAAACATGCTAAACTATCACAATTATTATTTTGAATATAAAAGTCAATGTTATTAAACTTCTTTGACATTGTATTATCTATTAAAAACAATAGAATACAATTTATAACTTAAACCAGTGCTAAAGTGTGTTCTTGTGTACTGGCTTGGAAGTCGATTAGAAATAGTAGAATTATAGAGAGCTACAACGGGCTTTGAGGTAAACTGAAACAACCAGGGGTTTGCTGAGGGAATCTTCAACAGTATAAAGATACTGTTAAGCAGTCAGGTATTACAATCAACGAAGAAAAGAAGGTCAGCGAACATAGTTGATTAATTTTTGTAAAAGTTTGATGTGATAGAAATTTAGTAAGAACTGTATTTGAAATTAACAAACGTATTTAGAAAATTAAGTTTTCTCAATTGTATGTTAATTGAAACTTGAATAGTTGTCAGCTTTTATATTTAGAAATTGAACATGTTGGAGTTAGTTAAGAAGATTTTGATTTAGGTTGTATATGTTATTTGGATCAAGTGATTAAAATTGCTTTGAAATTTAAATTATTTTTTATTGTAATGTCAGATCAGACACCAAATAATTATAAAATCAATGTAACATCTGATATTAGGTATAAAGTATTTGAAATTATTTGAATTAAAAATTCAAATATTGTAACAGTATTTTATACTCTTGATGAAATATAAATGAAGGTTAAAAAATTATATTAACTGATATATTTAAAAGTAACATAACCCCATTCAGCTGAGAGAAAGGAGTTTCATTGTTCTGACCGAGTTAGTCGAGGTTACACCAGAGGTATTTATCATGACATAATGTCAAATGTCAGAATTGTTTAATTAAAACATGTCAAAGTTGTTATAAGTTTTATTGGAATACAAAGGTAAGTCAATAAGACAACTTCCAAGAGGTAATGTTTTTTTCGATAGTATAACAATCATATGTATATTAATACAACTAAGATATACTTAGACAAAATACAATTAAATATCAATTTAGGTTTGAAAATAGGGGGATACGTTACAACATCCCGATTTTTCGGGGTTGTACTGATCTGGAGCTAGTTGTGCCACAACGAAATACTTTCCCGATTTTCCAAAAAAATTTTAGGCTTTGCTGATTTTGAGCGATTTCTGCAAATTCTGGTTCAATACCTCAAATATAAGTTACAACCAACAGCTATTCGCTATTTTGGAATCTGGGTTCCAAAGTCTTTTTTTTTAAATAGGCGATTAATTATTGGTTTATGCGAGTAACACCTTGATCTACATTTAATATAATTAGTAAAAGTTCCACGAAATATGATTGATACAAGAATCCAAATGAAAATACTGCTGCTGCAACAGAAACCGATCAAATGTGAACTGATGGTAAAGGTAATGTCTAATATATTAATAACCACCTACAGTACCGTCTCGCTAATCCGTACCTCCCGTAATCCGGAATTCCCAGTAATTTGGATCAAATTGCAACAGCAATTACGAGTATATACCTTATAATCCGGATATTGGCTAATTCATTAATCCGGATCCACTTGAAAAATGCCTTCTGTATTTCGGGTTGCGCTGCGTATTTTGTTACCACAGCTCGGATTATTTTCAAGGCGCGTAAAATTGTTCCTAGAAGACTTTGTATAGTCTCCATTTTTGCAACGTTTGATGTTTTGGTTAATGTAAACTTTCTTCAAAACACGTTCATTTCATACCCCTATTGCTAACGGCAATTTATTCATTTTCAGTGTGTGGTTTAAGTAATATGAACGTAAAAAAATGGCTTCAAAACGGTTTCGGCATCTGTTTGCAATGGGCAGAGGAAAACAATGTGGAACATTGTTCTTTACTGACATTGCGTAGGTAACGGGAAAAAGCATTTTGTGCTCAAAATAACGCAATTCCGCTGAAAAAGTGTTATGTTTTAATACATCCAGCCATGTTTTGTAATTAGTACTAGTTTTTTGTAATTTATCTAGGGTTTTTTGTTTCTGACAGTATTTTTATTCTGATTGTCAAATGTGAATTCTATTTTGAATAATTAATAAAAAACTACAAACCATAACTAATTGAAAAGATTGTGAACATGTGAGATACAACAGTGGTGTCAGAAGTGGGATTAAGGAAGATGTCTGTCACACCCGAGATACTCGAGTCCTTTGCGGGCATCTTTGCAAATGCTATTCAGCAAGCTATTACAGATGCAACGCAGGCAGCAATAGTCAACGCTGCGCAATCTACCCAACAAGCTCCTGCTACAAAAACACCATCATTTTCTATGAGTGAGTACAAAACGTCCGATTCAACTACGGTAGAGGATTATTTCAAACGCTTCGATTGGGCTCTTCAGTTGAGCAAAATTGCTGATACAGAACATAATCAATACGCTCGTGTATATATGGGACCAGAGTTGAACAATACACTCAAGATCCTCGTTAGTTCACAGGCACCAGATGAAAGTTCTTATGCTCACATCAAAGCCAAACTAATAAGCCATTTCGATCAAGTTAAAAACAAATACGCCGAAAGTATTAAATTCCGTCAGATTGCCCAAGAGAAAGACGAAACTGTTGCCAATTTTGCTCTGCGTCTCAAGCAAGGTGCTGCGTACTGTGAGTATGGAGTATTTTTAGACCGAATATTAATTGACAACTATTGATGATGAGTCAAAAAACTAAACACTACCAATACTGATCACAAGACGACGAAAATGGCAATGATAAAGGACTCACGAGCAAGATATAAAACAAACGAAAGCAAAACAAAAAGAGAAGAAATAACCTTAAGATTGGGTACATGGAATATTTGAAGTCTTAATGGAAAAGAGCACGAACTTATAGAGGAATTTGAGAGAGCAAATTTAGACATACTAGCAATTACGGAAACAAAGAAAAAAGGACATGGGATGATAGAAATGGAAAATGGACATTTACTAATATAGAGCGGAGTAAAACCAAACGATCGTGCAGCTGAAGGAGTAGGGTGCATAATAAGAAAAGATCATGTAAATAATATAAATAAATGGGAATTTATTACAGGAAAAATACTAAAAGTAGAAATACAATTAGAACAACAAAACATAACAACGTTACTAATAATCTACGGCCCAAGCGAAGACGAAAAGACAAAGAAGAAAGACGAATTTTGGGAGAATATGAACGAAATAACTGAAAATATAAATAATAGATTAATATTGTTAGGAGATTTTAACTGTCGAGTGGGAAAAAGAAATAACGACGCGATCGACGTAATCGGACAATACGGAGAAAACCATAGAAACAATAACGGTGATAGATTAATAAATTTCTGTGTGGAAAACGACCTAATAATAACGAACACATTCTTCAAGCACAAGGAAATATATAAATATACAAGACAGGTTATAAGCAGAAACGAGAAGTCCATAATAGACTATGTACTCATAAACAGAATATTTAGAAAGGAAATTGTAGATGTTAAAGTTAGAAGAGGACCTGAAATCTACAGTGACCACTATTTAGTAGTGGCGAAAATACGCATAGCCACAGAAAAAGAAAAAACACTAAAAACAAAGACATTGCACAGTGCAATAGTAAACGAGACTATAAAGACATACAAAATACAAGAAATAGAAACAGCTACCAAATTTAGAGAAAACACAGAAAGAAAAATAGCAGCAAAGTATGAACAATGGCAACTCATGAGTTTAGAGCAAATATGGAGTCACTTCAAAGAGATTCTTCTGACAACAGCAAGCGAAGCATGTGGAACAATTGTTATAGATAAACGAAAGAAACAAACCAAATGGTGGAACAAAGACATAAAAGAACAAGTAAAAATTAAAAAAGAAAAATGGAAGCAATATTTAGGAAACAAAACGGAACAAAATTATACAGAATACAAACACCAACGCATAAAAGTAAAGGAAATGGTCTTGGAAGCCAAACAAAACACATGGGAAGAATTTGGCAGGAAAATGGAGGAAGATAGTAAAGGCAACCAAAAGTTATTTTACCGAGTACTAAAGAGCCTAAGAAAAGGAAAACAACAAAAAATACGGCAAATAAAGACAAACAACAACAAAATCTTAACAGAAGAGAACGAAATTATGGAAAGGTGGAAAGAATATTTCCAAGAACTTCTCAACACAAGCAAATCAGACAACACGACTAAAGAGGGAAGAAAAGAAGACTCAGAAGTGGAACACGAGGACTACATACACTTAGAGGAAGTACTAAAAGCAATAAAAAACATAAAACGAGGGAAAGCAGCAGGACATGATAAGATAACAGGCGAAATGGTGAAGAATCTAGGTACAAAGGGCCTGGAATGTTTACAAAAAATCTATAACAAAGCCTGGGAGACAGGGAAAGTACCTGAGGATTGGAGGACTGGGGTAATCGTGCCAATATTTAAGAAAGGTGACAGCAGAGAATGCTCAAATTACAGGGGAATAACATTATTAAGTATTGCATCGAAAATATACGAAAGCATATTAGAAAAAAGGCTAAGAAACATAACAGAAGAACAACTAGAAGAAGCACAGAGCGGGTTTAGGAAGGGAAGGAGTGTACAAGACCATATCTTCACTATAAAGCAGATGTTGGAAAAAAGTAAAGCAGGAGGCTTGGAGATACATATGGCTTTCTTAGACTTGGAAAAGGCTTTTGATACAGTGCCACAGAAGGAAGTTTGGGAAAGCCTAAACCAAAGAAATGTTAACCAGAAATTGATAGCAGGGATCAAAAGCCTCTACGTCAGCAATAAAAGTTACATAAGAAAAGACAATGCAGAATCGCAACCATTCACAATAAACGACGGGCTAAGGCAAGGTGGAGTAATGAGCCCAACTTTATTTACTCTCGTAATGGACGATATTATAAAAGCGACCAGGAAACGAACCAAAAAGCTACATGTAGGTTACAACAGATTAGCAGCAGTGAGTGTGTCGGAATGTGCTTTTGCGGATGACATAATGGTATGCGCTGCGAAAAAAGAACATCTACAAGAAAACCTCCAAATATGGGAAGAAGAACTATCAAAAAGAAAAATGAAAATAAACACGAGAAAGACAAAAGTAATGGTGATTAGTAAGGAAAACAAAACTATAAACATAGAAATGAATGGAGAATTAATAGAACAGGTTAATGTATTTAAATACCTGGGAGTTCTGATAGATAGAGATGGAAACATGACAGAGGAAATAAACGAGAGAATCAGTAACACCGCGCGAATGTACCATAGCCTCAGCAAGTCTTTCATAGGTAAACAAGAAATTAGCAGAAAAACAAAAATGACTATATACAGAACTATATTTAGACCAATTTATTCTAACATATGGGAGTGAAAGCTGGGTACTGTCAAACACAATGAAGAGTAAGATTCAGGCTATGGACATGAGGTACCTAAGAAGAGTCAAGGGAATAACTAGAAGGGACAAGATAAGAAACGACATAGTAAGAAAAGAATTAGCAGTAAAGCCAGTAATTAACATAATAGAAAAACAGCAACTGAGATGGTTTGGACATTTATGTAGAATGGACAATTCGAGACAAGTTAAAAGTGTGTGGGAAGCAGCAGTAATAAGAAATAGAACAAGAGGAAGACCTAAGAAGACTTGGAACGACGAAATAACGGAGATTCTAAGCAAAAAAGGCAAAACGTGGAATGAAGCTAAGAAGTTGGCAAAACACAAGAAGGAGTGGAGAAAATTTATAAATACAATCTAACAATAAATTAAGTGTTATGACATGTATTACCTTACACCTTAGGGTAAAAAGGTTTTTTTATTATATATATATATATATTAATTGAATAAATGCTCCATGGGCTTGAATCACGTGATACTTGCGATAAAATTATTTCAAAAAAACCAGAGACTCACTGCAGCGTACGAAATCGCACACTCCCTGGAGGCGACGCGTAACACGGCCGTGGCAGTAAAGACATCGGCTTCACTACTAGTTCCTGAGACTACAAATAAACTGGGCTATGCGCAACCCCATGTTAAAAGGGGACAGGTCAGCCGACGACAACGTCAGGAAGTAAACCAGCGAGAAACATCTAATTGCAATGGCTGCGGTGGTCGTCACCTTCGAAGACAGTGCAAGTTTCTAGATGCGGAATGCCACATATGTGGTAAAAGAGGCCACATTTCAAAGACTTTGCAAATCATGGAAACACTCACACCTACACCACCGCCAGTGGATACTGTCGATTACATACAATATTTACGGAAAGTAAACGAGGGAAAAGCTATGACACTTCTTGACCGAAAGCTGATCTCGGTGCAGATCGATGGGCGAAACCTGGAGATGGAATTAGACACCGGCGCTCCATGTGGTATCATCAGCGAAAAAACTTTGCGCAATATTAAGCCACATTTTCAATTGCAGAAAACGGATAGACAATTTGCAAGTTACAAACGACACAAAATCAGTTGTATCGGGCGCATACCTGTCAACGTCACCGTCGGAAAAACTTCCCGTACGTTGAACCTCTACATCGTCGAAGGTGACTTTGACACTCTCTTCGACAGAGAATGGATTAATCAGTTTACCCACGAAATTAATTTCGTCGCACTCTTCTTCTCATCAAATCAGGTCAATCTACTGACAACAGCAACTCCAAATCTGACCTTCAGGCAACAAGAACATCTTAACCAACTCCTCTTGCGGTACGAAGACGTGTTTGGCGAGATTGCAGGTAAACTCACCGGCCCACCTGCTACATCGCATCTAAAACCAGGCGCAGCACCCGTCTTTGCAAAGGCCAGGGAAATTCCTCTGGCCCTGCGGGACGTTTACGCAAAAGAAATTGATGCTAAAATCGCGTCGGGTTTTTATAAACGGGTAGATTACTCTGAATGGGCATCAACCACCCATGTCGTGGCAAAGAAAAATGGGAAAATTCGAATAACCGGAAACTACAAGCCAACACTTAACCCAAGAATAATCATCGATGAACACCCTATTCCGAGAGCTGAGCACCTATTCAACCAAATGAAGGGTGCCACAATTTTTTGTCATCTCGACATTAGGGACGCTTACACACACTTGACGGTCGATGATGAATTCAGCGAAGCCTTAACATTAACTACGCCGACACACGGCCTCATCAGACCAACCAGAGCGGTATACGGCGCAGCAAATATTCCTGCTATCTGGCAACGCCGCATGGAAACCGTCTTGCAAGATATTCCAAATGTGCTAAATTTCTTCGATGACATCCTGATACATGCGGACAACTTTGACAACCTATTGACGACTCTCAAAACAACCTTGGAAAAGTTGCGATCACATGGCCTTCGCTTAAATCGCTCCAAGTGTGTCTTTACTTCTCCTGGCGTCGAATTTTTGGGCCACAAAATAGACGCACAAGGAGTGCATAAGTCTGATAAACACATCAAAGCAGTAAGAGATGCTCCAAAGCCCACAACGCCAGAAGAACTGCAACTTTTCTTAGGTAAAGCAACGTATTACAGTGCTTTTATTCCTGATCTATCCAACAAAGACAGGCCTCTGCGAGACATGCTGTTGAGGGAGTCTTTCACCTGGACGGCTGATGCCGAGAAAGCATATGAAGATATTAAAAGCACACTGACCTCACCTCAGGTCTTAATGTCATACGACCCATCGCTACCACTTCTGTTGGCTACTGATGCTATCAAAACGGGACTGGGCGCAGTTCTTTCGCATCGCTTGAATAACGGCAATGAGCGTCCAATTGCCTACGCAAGTCGAACGATGAGTGCAACGGAACAACGCTACCCACAGATCGACAAAGAAGCCTTAGCCATCGTCTGGGCCGTTCAAAAGTTCTTTTTGTACCTATACGCCCGTCACTGGACGCTAATAACGGACCACAAGCCACTGTCACAAATCCTGCACCCTGAGAAGTCATTACCAGTGCTGTGCATCAGCCGTATGGCAAATTATGCAGATTTTTTGGGAAATTTCGACTACAACGTTATTTTTAAAACAACAGAGGCGAACGCGAATGCCGATTACTGCTCTCGTGCTTCACTACCTGCCAATGTTCACCAAAATTATCGTCATCGAGAGAAGGAAGAAGAATACGACGCATTCGATCAATTCATTGTCGGACACATCAAACAACTTCCAGTTAACAACCAATACATCGCTCAAGAAGCGCGGAAAGATCCGCATCTTGGAAAAATTATGAGACTACTCGAATCGGGCCAGTGCCTCGCACGTGCGGGGTATAAAGCACCGGAAGTAAATTATAGGATAGCTGCTAATTGTCTCGTTTTTGAACATAGAGTTGTGATTCCGACAACGCTACGCAACGCAGTACTAACCGACCTTCACACAGCACATCTAGGAATGGTAAAAATGAAAGGACTGGCACGATCGTTTGTCTTCTGGCCAGGTATCGATGCAGACATCGAGCGTACAGCAAGATCATGCAGCGACTGCACCAAACACGCACATGCTCCACCAAAATTTCGAGAGCACCATTGGGAATACCCCAAGGGACCATGGGAACGTATTCATATAGACTCTGCCGGACCATTTGCAGGCACGATGCTACTCATCATTTCGGATGCTTACAGCAAGTGGCTTGAGGTGAAAGTTACCAACACAATGACGGCTAGTGCCACCATCTCTATTTTAGACGAACTGTTTGCTGCTTATGGAGCTCCCGTAACAGTGGTCTCGGATAACGGCACCAATTTCACCTCCGTCGAATTCAAGGCCTTCCTACAGACAGTGGGGGTCAAATTCCATAAGCTAATAGCCCCGTACCATCCATCAACAAATGGTCAAGCCGAACGCAGCGTTCAAACTGTGAAGGATGCCATGAAAGCCATGGGAACAACAAGAAGTTCTCTACAACAGAATCTGAATGAATTTTTTCGGCAGTACAGAAAAGCACCGCATTCGACCACGAATCAGTCACCGTCTCAACTTTTCCTGGGACGCTCACGTACACGATTGGACCTCGTCAGACCGGATGATTTATATACCAGGATGACTGAAAAACAATATGTTACATTCCAGCCAACGTTTCGCACGTTCCAATCAGATCAATCAGTGATATTTATGTCAGGTAATCCTCGCATGGACAAATGGGTTCCCGGAACCATCCTTGCTCGCATAGGGGATCTCCACTACGAAATTGAGTACCTGGGAAAACGATATTGGGAAGTGAACTGAAGGCGGAGCTTAGTTAAATGGCCGCTCTAAGTAGGTACGATTCTTAAAGCCTATGTATTTCCCTACTTAAACGCTGATTTTAAATGTTTTTTAGTATTTGTTTAAATACTTTTAGGGGCATAATATCGGGATATTTTAAGTTTTTATGGTATGCACTTTAACTAAAGATGTGTAAACGGGATTTTAATAGGGCTGTTTTACCATAAATAAATAATTTAATCAGTAGTGCGTAAATATACCAATGCTGCATTTAACAGATTTCTAGTATTTTCTTAAATAATTTTACGGCCCTAATATTGAGAAATTGTAAGTCTTCATGATATGCATTTTAATTAAAGATGTTTAAATGGGACTTTAATAGAGCTGTTTTGATAGAAATAAATAATTTCACCAGCCGTGAGTACATCAATGGATATTAAGTCATGCTGCATTATTTACAAAGTTTATATTTTTAGTAGGTAAGTATTTCTTACACACAGCAACTATTGGGGAATGTTAGTCTTATGGAATGTAGTTAAAGATGTTCTAATGATACTTTAATAGTCATGTATTAGTCATCAATAGTACAAATAAATAAGTTCGTTACACGCACAGAAGTCAGTCAAACGGTTGGTTGTAAGTAAAGTGTCGTGATAAAGTGATAATGGCAGATAGATTAACTGTGCTGAAAATTTGCTATTATGCACAAGCAACATGTTCTTCTAGAAATTATATTGAAGGGGAACAATTAATTAATTCTGGACATGTTATTAATTGTGGGTGCAAAAGTCAAGAAAATGTTAAAACAAGTTGCTCTTTGCCTACAAACTTCGGCGTTAAAAGAAGCACTTGTTTTGCGTTTACGTCTTGTGTTATTGGTTTTGCATTATAAATTTTAATTTATATCATTACGATAATAAGTATTGTACTCACCAGGAAGAATATAATCTTCTTTTTTTAAAATGCAGAGAACAAACATGCATACTTTTTGTAACTTTTTTCCCCATTCTAAGTAAACGAATCCATTCCTTTCGCCGATCTGCTTTCTGATTATTAATTTTTACAAATTCTTCTTCTTTAGGAAACTTATGGAACCGCACAGTTGTATCGCGTTTTGATAGTGATTTACAACCATACACGCAACAAAACCGTTTCGATTTATTTGGTACAGGAGAAAATCTAGCTCCCTCACGTTCACGATCCATTTTTACGTTAAAGATATCCCGTTATTAAAAATATAAACAATAAATTAATAAATATAAACAAGACACTGAACTTCAGCAAGGACAAACCTAGTAAAAACAAGAACAAGCAAGGTAAGTGTAGGCATGTACCTACGTATTACAGCTGCGCTCGAAAATAAAAGTAAAAGAATTTAAACAGTCATTAGCGGGGTAGTTGTAGGTCTGAGTCAGAGGAGAAAGTTGCCAGAATAAATATTCCCTAGTATAAAGACGTTTCTCGCATTAGTAACTTTGCAATAAGCCAACAAATAATTAGCTTAAACCATTTAGCTCAATGCGAGTTTAAATTTCGACCTCATTGACACAGTTCAAAATTCTACCGCATGGTGGCGTAGCACTTGGATTCAGTTGCCAATAAGCGACACATTGATCAAATACGAAGAAGCGGAAACGAACAGCCGCCGAGGAAGCAAGAATCAGAAGAAGAAGACCATCCTCAGAGTGCTTATACCCAACCTCTCTCCTCTACGGCAGCAACATCTCTTACCCCTACGGCGGCAACATCTCTCACCCCTACTGCAGCAACACTACCGATAGTTCAGAACTCAACATCGCCGGTGGAACATCCAAATGTAGACCGCCCTACAGCAGTAACTCCACCAACATCGCCAGTGGAACAATCACAGGATACCAACAGATACAGTATTCCCATTCGTACATCACCAGCGACGCCACGCAGATCGCTCAGGCAGAAGAAACCAAGGGCCATCTTCTCACCCTCGTAAGGGAAGAAATGTTATGTTTAAATACATCCAGCCATGTTTTGTAATTACTAGAATAATATGTATGTATGTATTTATATATGTAATGCGTTTGGTTAATGGCAAATAAAGTATTTCCTTGTTATATACTTCAAAATGTTACTTTTTTGGATGTGTATTGCGTAGTATAGACCATTTCTTCATTACCGTAAAACGGGGTGAATCACAACACTTTTTGACGTTTCCACTCAAATATATCATGTTTAGAAGTTTTCTAACAATTGGCAAATAGTGCAAAAGTCTTATCTACTATTCCACTTTACCTACCAGTAATTACAGATCTTCAACTATATTACAAAATTTATTTTTTATTTTTTTGTTCGTTGTGATTTGCCCTCCAGTCGGGGTCAATCACAACACGTACTTAAAACTCATCTAAATTGCTATTTCCCAAACCGGAGGGCAAGTGACAACAATTTTTAACCGAAAATGCAAGTAAAAACTCTCAAAAAATGTCAAAAATGTATTTATTTAGTACAACACAAATGAAATTACACAAATAAGAAATTATTGAATAGGTACAAACTAAAAAGTAAACGCAAATACAAAGAAATATACGGTACCCCCCACCCAAGAAAAGCGCCCTTCCGTGCTTTCCAAGAATACTTCGAGACTCAGCATCATTCCGTTTCGCTAATACAATGAAATGCTATGAACCAGTTATTTATAAAAAAAAATAATTTTTTTTTGCCGACGACCATAGCTCAAAAGTTGATGTTGCTTTCATTTTCGGAGGACCTATCATATGAAAACGATCCAAGATTTCAGGAAGGTTTCTGGCGACCGGAATCGTGTACACATACGAACATACATCCCCCGCACAGCACGTTTAGGCACCCCCCTATACGGGGGATTGATCTAGTGGGCTGCGATCTTCACCAAAAGATCCGCACCGCCGAGACGGAGATTTGATATAGTAGGTTCATTAGTCGGTTGGCTCGAATTTTAGAGATATTTGACTCAGAGTGGTTTTCGATATGAGGGAATTTCAATACTTCGTACACTTCGTGCAGAAGTAAATATACCGAAATAGAACTAGAATTACTAACTGATATAGATATGGTGCATTTCTACCAAAAAGGCATTCGTGGCGGACTCTGTCACTGTAGCAAAAGAGCAGTTAAGGCTAATAACCCATTTATGTCAACCTTTAACCCTAACAAACAAACGTCTTATCTGACATACCTGGATGCTACAAATCTTTATGGGGCTTCCTTATCTATACATCTACCAACAGGCGGATTTCAATGGTTATCCGATTCTGCAATTCAAAACTTTAACATTAATGAAATTCCAAACATTTCTAATCGTGGATATGTTTTGGAAGTTGATTTAGATTATCCTGAATCATTACACGATCTTCATAACGAACTTCCATTTTGTCCTGAAAATATATCCCCACCAAACTCTAAATACACTAAGCTAATCGCGAATTTAAATCCGAAAGAGAAATACATTATACACTACCAAAATCTCCGTCTCAGCGGTGCGGATCTTTTGGTGAAGATCCCAGCCCACTAGTATTGGGGGGTGCCTAAACGTGCTGTGCGGGGGATGTGATAAAGTCTTGATCAAAATTCGAAATACAGAATTAGAAATTAAAGAAAATGTAAAAAATCTAGGGCTCTGTATCGACCAAAATTTTAGATTTAAAGAACACATCTCCAATACTCTGAAGAAAGCATATCTTAATTTGAAAATAATCTATCAAAACAGACATTGCTTAAGTAAACAAATAAAAACAACTCTATGTGAAACTATGGTGTTATCGCATTTCAATTATTGCGACTGTGTATATGGTCCATGTTTGGACAGTACAGATATCCGGCGCATTCAAAGGGTGCAGAATTCTTGTTTGAGATTGATATTTGGAATAAAAAAATTTGAACATATATCTCATAAATTAATTGAAACAAAATGGTTAAACATGGCTGATAAAAGGAAACTTCATGCGGCGTGTTTATATCATAAAATCATTACTGATAAAATACCCTCCTATTTATTCAAAAAAGTTAATTTTAGATCTGATCTACATAATGTAAATTTACGTAACAAATACTTCATAAATATACCGGCTCATCGAACTGCTTTTTATGAACGATGTTTTTCATATAATATAGCTAATCTTTATAACTCGTTGCCTTATTTTCTAAAAACTCTCACTTGCATTAAATTTAAAACACAACTAAGTAAAATGTTACTAAACAAAACCTTAAAATTTGCTTTATAATTGCCATTTATAATTGGCATAATCTAATTATATAAATTTTGTTTTAATTTTCCATTATATGATTATATACACATGGCCAGAAATCAACAATGTACCTAACACAAACTATAGCGCAAGCTACGCAGAAAAATATCTTTTAATCTAATTTACGTATAAAACTAGGGGTTAAGTGTAAGAGCAGAACTTCACTTCCTTGGAAGTGATTTTCTGAACTTCGCCCTATTGACACACATTCTATTTTATTTCATTTCTGTATTTTGTAAATTTTCTTGTATTTTTTTTGCTGTGTCAATAAAAGACATTATTATTATTATTATTATATGTATGTTCGTATGTGTACACGATTCCGGTCGCCAGGAACCTTCCTGAAGTCTTGGATCGTTTTCATACGATAGGTCCTACGAAAATGAAGGCAACAACAACTTTTGAGCTATGGTCGTCGGCAAAAAAAAATTTTTTTTTATAAATAACTGGTTCATAGCATTTCATTGTACCTATTAGCGAAGCGGAGTGATGCTGAGTATCGAATTATTCTTGGAAAGCACAGAAGGGCGCTTTTCTTGGGTGGGGGGTACCGTATATTTTAGCATCGCATTCCAGCTTAAACCAGGTGCAGTATAAAAATGACATGGATCTAGTTTATAAGCTTCCATGCAAACATATCGAAAGTTTTCAAAAATGTCTGCTAGCAACAACACATCAGATTTCAAGTATATATCCGAATAATCACCTAATGTTTTACACTTGAAAACCCCCCACACCATCTTTGCACGTTCATAAACCGATTCTGATATTTCACTGTTAGTTAAACCGTTATAAAATTGTTCACGTGTGGGTAGTTGCGGATCATCTAACCGTTCCATGCTGTCAACGTAAGAATAGGGAAATACACCCTTCTGTCTAATTAAGCTAAACTTTTCCCTTTCTCCAAAATATTTCTTTATTTCTGTACATTGTTCTACCCCCAAATTTTTAGCTAACTTTTCCAAGCTCATAGGCATACACCTAAATGAATCTAAAAATCTCAATTTCATAAATACGTTTTTTTCTTTGCCATTCTTATCAACAATTGTTTCTACGGGTATATGTTTCGTAAAAGAGATATACTTTTCTTTGTTTGTAGCTATCACATCAATTTTGCTTTCATCTAATCCCAAAGCTTTTATAAATAAATGGGCATCATAATTTGACAAATTGTGAAAAAATATAGGAATAAAATTCGAAAGTTTAAAATTTAGATTGCATATACTATGAGCAGGCCCACGGTATTTACCAGTCAAGTGACAATGATCTTTCACCCTCTCATCATTATCGAGAAACGGCTTTTCACATATATGACAGTTTACTGTTATTTTGTGAACTAGTTTTTCATTTTGGGTGAGATTATCCATTAGAACTATATGTTTCAGGTGATTCACATAAATTTCCTTTATGTCAGCGTCCATTCGCGCACAAAAAACTTTAGCACAATCAAAACCTCGATAAGATTCAAACTTTGAAAGGGAGTAATCGTAAGAGCATTTTATATAATATGCAAAACTATAGGGTGTGTGCATATGAGTTTTCTGAGAAAACGGTGTATTACTGTCTTGTTGACAGTATTGAAGCGGTACAAGCATCGACTCGAAATCTACATATACAACGAATGGAAGTTTTAACTTTTGTTCAAACGATTCAAATTTTAAAATATTTTGTGGCACCGTGTTTCCAAATTTATCCAATCGCGGTTCAGTAGTTGGCAATATAACTCGGAACATTTTTACAATCATGTTGTTGATGTAATGCCAAACATTCTGAACTAGTAACATTCATCAGGCAACCATCGCAGAAACTTTTCTTATGCCCATCAGTTGATAACTGATGATTAACAAGCCTTGATACATTTTTAATGAGACAGTAGTATGATCCACCTTCATTATTATCAATTAATAACAGATTTACATGTATATCTGGTTTTATTTTTGTGAAGTGTAATGGTCCACTAATTTCATATTTGAGTTTCCCATTTTCATATATAATGGGTGATCCAACGGTTAGCGTGGATATTGATTGTCGTTATCTGACATATATCGTAATGGCCATAAAAACATTTGTTGACAAAAGTCAGTTATAGACTTTGGCAATTGCAACAATGGAGTTTTTTTCAACCTCACAACGAGTAAAAGTTATTCAAACGTACTACGAAAATGATCGTTCCATCAAAAAAACATTTCGTAAAATTCGAGACTCCTTCGGTCAAAATAATCGTCCTAGTGAGTCATGAATCTGCAGAGTACTGCGACGATTTGAAGAAACTGGATACGTGGAAGCTCGTAAAGAGTATCAGCATCCTCGTACAGCTCATTAAAAAAAATATTGCTGCCGTGAGTGTTAATGTGCGTGAACAACTAAGAACTTCAATTGAGTATGACCTATGGCACTATGCAACGGATTATAACATGCTAAGAGAATTTTTGAAGCCTAAATTGGATGAAATGGATATGAACCAACTCTAGTTTCAGCAAGATGGCGCAACATCCCATACAAGCCATAAAACAATAGCCTTATTGCGCTCGAAGTTCGACGATCGCATCATTTCCGGAAACTGTGAGGTGAATTTTCAGCCAGGATCCTGTGATCTTACTCCTTCAGATTATTTTATTTTGGGAATTTGAAAACTAAAGTGTATACTAATAACCCACAAACACTTCACCAACTGAAAGACGACATTCGAGCTGCATTACATGCCATCGATCTACTTTTACTGCGAAAAGTATCGAAAATTTTGACGTTCGAATAACCTCCTGTCAAGGAAGCCATGGAGGTCATATGAATGATATTGTTTTTCATACATAAATGCTACATATTAAACTTTCTGATATAATAAATATTTCATCTGTAAGTTTATAAAATGAATTTTTATTCGTTGAAGAAATCCACGCTAACTGTTGGATCACCCATTATAATCCAAACTATATACGTTAATGGAAATATCATTTTGCAATTAGAATTTTGGTATATCACGTAACTTTACAGGAAACTCAGTTCCTACAAAATTTAATTCATTTTTATATTTTGTATAATTAGTTATACGTAAAGAATTCTTATCAACAGGATGTAAAGCAGCCAAGACACTCCACATAAAACAACGATTATCAGCATTTTGAATGTTAATTACAGCCTTCCTATTTTGAATTGTTTGCGGTAGTGGAATATATGATGAAGCTCTTAGAGGACTATATTTGTTGATATTCAACTCGATAAACAACCCTTTCCAGGGCCCATCCACTCTCTCTTTCTTGAAACTCGCTAACTTTATTGTCGATGATATCGATGAAATAATTATAAAGTTTGTTTAGGTTTGTTGATGAAGTGCAAACTTTGAATTTCGTATTAAATGATTTCACTTCTTTTAAATTTTTCGACTGTAATGTGAAAACTCCAAACAATTCAATATTAATATTTACAGCAACGCGCTTATCCAAAGTTGTTGTAATACAGTCAACAAACCTTCGCCTCAAAATCTTCATATATTCTTTTATATCAACATATATTTTCGTATCACCTGTAGTAATACGATATGTTGCTATTCGATGTTTAAACGATTGGTTTACTAGAGTAACACCATTTCCTCTCACCACGCATGTCTTGTTTTTATGTTGCAAGCTTCTGCAATGCTGCATCATGTATTTTTTCAAGACATGTACATCACATACATCACATTTTATTGTTCCATCTTCAATTGGAATCTCGCCATTATCAACTCGAGTTTGTTTAGGTTTAGGTGTTAGTTGAACTCCATCTTCTAACTTCCTTTTTCGCAAACCATGTTTTTGAACTTGATGTTTTCGGAAATGTCCTATACTTGAAAATGTAAGCCCACATACTTCACATAACTGAGATAGTGGCATACAATAACCTTCTCGATGTCTGTGTAGGCTATCTTTCCGAGTGAACTGCTTCTTGCACACATCACAAGTAAATTGCTCCATCTTCACACTAATAATACTAAAAACAGAATGAAGTGAGAGCTCTACATTAACCCTAACACGCTATATGATTACCTGCGATAGTTTAATATAGCCGAACCCTTGTGATCGTATACGAAGGCGTTGCACCACCAGCTAGTATTTGTAATATAATTTTCAGTAAAGCTATAGATACAAATCAGAACTAACACAGTCAATGTAAAATTTACTGCTTGAACTGAATCAGCAAACACGTCTTCTATTCAGGGAACAGCAACTGCAACAATGAATGCGATATTAGTACTAAGCTACAATAGACTGTTACTAAACTTTGACAATCAAATCGGAATAAACTGTCATAAAAAATCAAATTTTTTTGGTGAATATCTCGAAAAGAGGGTCAAAGGTCGAGAGTCAAAAGGAATTAAATCACAGCAGCGATCTGTTTATATACTCCAAACACCATCACTTCAATTAAAAGTAAAACCACAACTACAGAGAATTCTCTAAGTGCAAGCTCGAAACAAAACAAAATCATACTTCATTTAGTGAAATTTCCTAAGCCCAGTCTAAAAACCTTGAAAATAAATCGAAAATTACCCCCACAAACGCCCTGTCCGGAACGGTAGACATCTACCACATTTCACCAGCAAGATCAAGACCAAAACACTCGTCCGCACCACCTATGTTCGAAATGAAAATGAAGACTTAGCAAGCTCCATCAAACTAACGCTCCCAGAAGCCGCATCGAACATATTTCTAAGTTCAAATTGTGTTTTTTTGAAAAATCTCGAAAACCGAGCAAGATAGAGCAAAAATAAGAAAAAAATTTTGCTCCAACCCCCGCTAGTCTGGATTTACTCGCATCTTTCATAATACACGGGTTTCAACCCCAAAATCAAACGTCTTCAACCACCCCTATATAGACAGCAACAAATACAACGAAATTTTCCTAAGTTCAAGCTGATTACTATTGTCTAATTTCAAGGCCAACCACGCATTAAATTAATCTTACTACCACATCTGAAACGCTTGAACACCCGACCCACCCTTAATTTTCAACCCGCCAGCCACTTACCTCAATTTAATAAACCACGGAACACTCGAGAGCATTTGTTACATCTGCCGCACGACTGAAACACAACTGAGAATATTTCAAGGTCGCTACCTCTATATATACCCAGCGGCACTGCATGAGCAAGCATGATCAAGGCCAAACACTCGTCCGCACCACCTATGCTCGAAATGAAAGTGAAGACTTAGCCAGCTCCATCAAACTAACGCTCACAGAAGCCGCATCGAAAATATTTCTAAGTTTTTTTGAAAAATCTCGAAAACCAAGCCAGATAGAGCAAAAATAAGAAAAAAATCCCGCTCCAACCCCCGCTAGTCTGGATTTACTCGCATCTTTCATAATACACGGGTTTCAACCCTAAAATCAAACGTCTTCAACCACCCCCTATATAGACAGCAATAAATACAACGAAATTTTCCTAAGTTCAAGATGATTGCGATTGCCTAATTTCAAGGCCAACCACGCATTAAAATAATCTTACTACCACATGTGAAACGCTTGAACACCCGACCCACCCTTAATTTTTAACCCGCCAGCCACTTACCTCAATTTAATAAACCACGGAACACTCGAGAGCACTTGTGACATCCGCCGCACGACTGAAACACAACCTATAATATTTCAAGGTCGCTACCTCTTTATATACCCAGCGGCACTGCATCAGCAAGCAAGATCAAGGCCAAACACTCGTCCGCACCACCTATACTCGAAATGAAAGTGAAGACTTAGCAAGCTCCATCAAACTAACGCTTTCAGAAGTCGCATCGAAAATATTTCTAAGTTCAAAATTGTGTTTTTTGAAAAATCTCGAAAACCAAGCCAGATAGAGCAAAAATAAGAAAAAAATCCCGCTTCAACCCCCGCTAGTCTGGATTTACTGGCATCTTTCATAATACACGGGTTTCAACCCCAAAATCAAACGTCTTCAACCACCCCCTATATAGGCAGCAATAAATACAACGAAATTTTCCTAAGTTCAAGATGATTACTATTGTCTAATTTCAAGGCCAACCACGCATTAAAATAATCTTACTAACACATGTGAAACGCTTGAACACCCGACCCACCCTTAATTTTCAACCCGCGAGCCACTTACCTCAATTTAATAAACCACGGAACACTCGAGAGCACTTGTTACATTCGCCGCACGACTGAAACACAACTGAGAATATTTCAAGGTCGCTACCTCTATATATACCCAGCGGCACTGCATGAGCAAGCATGATCAAGGCCAAACACTCGTCCGCACCACCTATGCTCGAAATGAAAGTGAAGACTTAGCCAGCTCCATCAAACTAACGCTCCCAGAAGCCGCATCGAAAATATTTCTAAGTTTTTTTGAAAAATCTCGAAAACCAAGCCAGATAGAGCAAAAATAAGAAAAAAATCCCGCTCCAACCCCCGCTAGTCTGGATTTACTGGCATCTTTCATAATACACGGGTTTCAACCCCAAAATCAAACGTCTTCAACCACCCCCTATATAGGCAGCAATAAATACAACGAAATTTTCCTAAGTTCAAGATGATTGCGATTGCCTAATTTCAAGGCCAACCACGCATTAAAATAATCTTACTACCACATGTGAAACGCTTGAACACCCGACCCACCCTTAATTTTTAACCCGCCAGCCACTTACCTCAATTTAATAAACCACGGAACACTCGAGAGCACTTGTGACATCCGCCGCACGACTGAAACACAACCGAGAATATTTCAAGGTCGCTACCGCTTTATATACCCAGCGGCACTGCATCAGCAAGCAAGATCAAGGCCAAACACTCGTCCGCACCACCTATACTCGAAATGAAAGTGAAGACTTAAGAAGCTCCATCAAACTAACGCTTCCAGAAGCCGCATCGAAAATATTTCTATGTTCAAAATTGTGTTTTTTGAAAAATCTCGAAAACCAAGCCAGATAGAGCAAAAATAAGAAAAAAATCCCGCTTCAACCCCCGCTAGTCTGGATTTACTGGCATCTTTCATAATACACGGGTTTCAACCCCAAAATCAAACGTCTTCAACCACCCCCTATATAGGCAGCAATAAATACAACGAAATTTTCCTAAGTTCAATGTGATTGCGATTGTCTGAACCGCGCGGTTCGGATAATATAAAATAAATAATTAATATAAAATTCTAAAACCACCCTTCTTATATGCGGGCACGATAAATTAATATGATCTACTTCGGCTTATTTGATCACCCACATGTGTAACCGATAAATATGTAATATCGAAAGTTATTGCGAATAATTAAAAAAAACGAATGATCGAGGTGAATACGTAACACTCACCACCAGAGTTTAATAGAAAAAATACACAGAGAACTCACCTGAATGAACACACTCACTCAATCAGAAACTAGACCGGATCGAAAACACTTAGCACTTAACACCACCGCAACTGAAGAACTATTGACGAGGTCAAGATCAACGTTCTAATATACCCAGTCATAACAGCACACATACCGCCAACTGAGCACCCCATGCAAGAGGCCCCCGATAATAACGGATTTTGTGCTACTATCTGTAACGATCAAGTCTACAATAGTGTTTAGACAAAATTAAACCTATACAACTATTAATATATTAAACCTAGTACAATCAAAGGAAGTTAACAAACACATTAATCAAATACTTAATTGTCCAAGCTAATTGCGGAATAAGTCGTGACGCATTTTGTATTTAAATTGCGCAAAATTAAGGGATATGTAATCCTTTAATACGTTATTGTAAATATGATATATTTGATAGGAATACGATCTTTCAAAACGGACAGTAGAGTGCTGCGGCGACGAAATTAGGCCTCGGAATCGAGTATTAAGATTATGTACGTCTGTCCTGAAAGTGATTTTGTTGTATAAATACGGCGGACATTTATTAATTAAAATTTGATAAAAAAGTGTTGAACATTGAAGTAGCCTTCGGTTATGCATAGTTAACCAGTTGGCATCCGTCAGTTTATGAAATATATGTTCGAATTTTCTTATGCCATAGATGAAACGAAGGCACGCATTTTGAACTTTCTGAATTTTGTCCGCAGTCACCTTGTCAATAGCTGGGTGGTAGACTGGAACACAGTAATTAAATTGGGAAAGCACAAACGCTTCAGAAAGTATTTTTTTAATTGTGATGTTTAAGTACGACCTGTGAGGATATAGTTCCCTAAGATGCATATAGCCCTGAGAAATGTATTTCGTTATCTGATCTCTGTAACGGAAAGTGTTATCTAAAATAAGACCAAGACTTTTTACTTTATCTACCACAGGTATTCTTACATGATCAACATAAACATTTACAGAATTAGCCAAAAAACTACAGACATTTTTATTACCAAACAGTAAGACAGATGATTTGTCTGGATTAATTGTCAGGGAATGTTGTCTGGAAACCTCACAGATATACTGCAAATCTGAATTTATTTTATATATTGCTTCATCAAGATCAGGCATGTTAAAGGAGTAATATAGTTGAGTGTCATCAGCGTATATATGTGTTTTGCAAAACTTTATATTCTTCATGAAAGTTGATGTATATATTGAGTACAACAAAGGCCCTAAAGTGGAACCTTGGGGAACCTCTTGCGTTATGGGCAATGTTTCAGAGTAAGTATTCGCCAACTGTACCATCTGTGTTCGCCCAGTTAAGTAGCTCGCAACTAAAGCAATAGCGTTTGCACCAAAACCGATAAATTTTAAAATTGTCAGCAATGTGTCATGATTAACGGTATCGAAGGCTTTACTAAAGTCCAAAAGAACTAAAACAGTAATTTTGCCTTGATCCGCAGCAGTAAGAATATCGTCTGTGACATTTAGCTGAGCAGTTGTACAGCTATAACCCGACCTAAATCCAGATTGTACTGCAGGTAAAATATTATTACTATCAACATAGTCAGCAATCTGTTTATTCATGACCTTTTCTATGACCTTTGACAGTACGGGAAGCAAGCTTATCGGCCTCAAATCTTTAAATTCTGATGGTTGTTTAATTTTCGGTATTGGTTTGACTATGGCATTCTTCCAGCACTGTGGAAATATACCATCAATAATACATGAATTAATTAAATGCGTTACATACGGAATTATATTTGGACAACACAACTGAATCATGTTAATATCAATGCCATCACTACCCAGAGCAGTTGACTTAATGCCTAATATAATTTTCTGTATATCTTCACTACCAACTGTTGTAAAATTAAAATTTAAACTTTTATAGGCATTACTGTCGTACATTTCAAGGGAAGGCAGATTGACATTAGCAGTATTAGAAATACCGTGTATGAAATAATTATAAATTTTGTTAGAATCCAATAAATTGTCGGGAATTTGAATTGGTTTAGTTTTACCAAGACCAATGGTACCCAACCGCTTCCACAACTCCTTCACGCCATCATTTTTAAGTACAAAATGAAAATATGCTTTTTTCCTGTTTGAACATCAGTGTAGTAAAATTTCGTAATGACTTATAATACTCCCATTGCTGCGGTAGCCTAGTTCTCTTGAACTTTGCTTTAACGTTATTTCTTAATGAAATGAGTAACTTCAAATTATCCGTCAACCCACGGCACAGGAGAGTTACTCAATTTTTTCGTTTTTAAGGGAGCATGCTTATCAAAAAGAGCAATAATATTATGATTAAAAAACGATAATTTCTCATTTACGAGTATATTCGAAATATACAAAAGATTTTGAAACTGTATCAAAGAGAGATCATCCTTTAGCAATTGTAGGTTTATATCATTCAGATTTCTATAAGTATGTACTACTGGCTTGATAACAGACGCTGTACTACATATATCAACAAAGGACAAATCGTGATCTGAAAAATGGCAGTCAACTACACCACTCCCCGCTGTCGAACAGCAATTTGACACGATTACCAAATCAATTAATGAAGAAGAAGAGGCAGTAATACTGGTTGGCTGGTTGATGATTTGATGCATGTCCATAGAATCTAATAAATTTTGTAAACTTACGGTAGCCGGATTTTCAAATTTAGAAAAATCAATGTTAAAATCACCCAAGGCGACTATGTTATCTGAGTAAGGCAAGCAATGAATAAGAGAATTTTCAAACTCATTTAAAAAGTGTACATAATCCCTTTGGTGTGGATTATACAGCGATCCCAAGACCAATTTCTCCTTACCATGATGTACAATAATCCACTTTTGTTCAATATTATCGTGTGGTATAGTAATTAAGGAATGTCTCATTGAGTGACGTATGTAAATACCAACACCCCCTGCTCGTCCATCACGATCCCTTCTTAAGAGAGTATAACCTTCGATATGCACAAATTCATCCAATATGCCAGGACTAAGCAGAGTTTCTGAAACAGTAAGTATGTCTATTTTATTTTGCACAATAAAAACTTTTAAATCTGAAATTTTAGGTAACAAAGATTAAACGTTAAGATGGCCTATTCTTAAAATATTAGATGACACTGTAAATTAAAGTAGCACGACCATTCCAATAACTCAAATTAATGATAAAATTATAAATAATTAAATATTACTTCACAATCAGCAGACTATTTACCAAAAACTAAGTATTTATGTAGTAGCAAATAGATAATAGATAAATAAATGAAATTTAAAATAAAAATTGATAGCTAAATTTACAAAGATGCTCGTGTAGGCCTGAGTGCTGATAAGAGATAATCCCTTACTTACAGCACAGCAAAACCTAAGGTCACAATACAAGCATCGTAGCAGCTGTAGAGATTAAGCCTTATCGTTTATTAAGTCTTCTAAACTTCTAATTTGTTTAATGCCGTCAGCAGTTTTAACAAGAATTTTGCCCTTTACTACTCCACACATTTTTAGCACTATACTTCTTAGCCGCTTCTTTCAGTAACTGATGCCGGAGTCGCGTTAGATCTATAAACCAGATGTTTTGTATTTCTGTGCACAAATTTCACTATGATGGGTTTTTGATAAGGTTCTCTGGCGGGTAATCGATGACTGCAGTCTATCTGATCGGGTTTTATGTCCAATTGCAGCTTTTCTTTGCAGATTTTTATAACAACTTCGTCAGTATTCTCACCTTTGTTCTCCAGTATCCCAAATATACGTAGACTATTGCGTCTAGTATATTGCTCTAAATTGTCCTGTGCACAGATGGTATCCTTCTTCACTTCTAATTCCGCTTCTAATTCTTTGACCCGATTTTCATATATTTTTTCATCCTTGAACCGACGAAGGAGCTCATTACCGAGTTTCTCGGAAAGGCTTTGAATTACAGCAGGCGAATTTAGAATCTTCTCAACACATCTGGTCACTAAAGCTTCCTCATCAGCAGTGGAGCGCGTGACCGGTTTATTTTGCAGCATGTTGTTGGCTTGTTTTAAAAATATATAGGAAAAGAGCTACGAGTGCTTAGATGGACGTCTATACACTACGACCGCACATCACAGAATCAACCTGAACAAACGGGCGGAGCCCGTTTGTTGAGGTGCGGAGCCTGAGCATGGACGAGGCTAGGCGGAAGAACCGCATTCCAACAGCCGCCCGCCGGGGACTGGTTTTATAATCCGGTCGACACTGTGCTTTGATTTGCACGCATTTATATGAGAATATGTTACTTCTCGCTTGAAATGTTCAATTTAACACTGTTTCTTATGGCAAAATAGCACAAAATCCGTTATTATCGGGGGCCTCTTGCATGGGGTGCTCAGTTGGCGGTACGTGTGCTGTTATGACTGGGTATATTAGAACGTTGATCTTGACCTCGTCAATAGTTTTCCAGTTGCGGTGGTGTTAAGTGCTAAGTGTTTTCGATCCGGTCTAGTTTCTGATTGAGTGAGTGTGTTCATTCAGGTGAGTTCTCTGTGTATTTTTTCTATTAAACTCTGGTGGTGAGTGTTACGTATTCACCTCGATCATTCGTTTTTTTTTAATTATTCGCAATAACTTTCGATATTACATATTTATCGGTTACACATGTGGGTGATCAAATAAGCCGAAGTAGATCATATTAATTTATCGTGCCCGCATATAAGAAGGGTGGTTTTAGAATTTTATATTAATTATTTACTTTATATTATCCGAACCGCGCGGTTCAGACAATCGCAATCACATTGAACTTAGGAAAATTTCGTTGTATTTATTGCTGCCTATATAGGGGGTGATTGAAGACGTTTGATTTTGGGGTTGAAACCCGTGTATTATGAAAGATGCCAGTAAATCCAGACTAGCGGGGATTGGAGCGGGATTTTTTCTTATTTTTGCTGTATCTGGCTTGGTTTTTGTAATTTATCAAAAAACACAATTTTGAACTTAGAAATATTTTCGATGCGGCTTCTGGGAGCGTTAGTTTGATGGAGCTTGCTAAGTCTTCACTTTCATTTCGAACATAGGTGGTGCGGACGAGTGTTTTGGTCTTGTTCTTGCTGGTGAAATGTGGTAGATGTCTACCGTTCCGGACAGGGCGTTTGTGAGGGTAATTTTCGATTTATTTTTAAGGTTTTTAGACTGGGCTTAGGAAATTTCACTAAATGAAGTATGATTTCGTTTTGTTTCGAGCTTGCACTTAGAGAATTCTCTGTAGTTGTGATTTTACTTTTAATTGAAGTGATGGTGTTTGGGGTATATAAACAGATCGCTGCTGTGATTTAATTCCTTTTGACTCTCGACCTTTGACCCTCTTTTCGAGATATTCACCAAAAAAATTTGATTTTTTTATGACAGTTTATTCCGATTTGATTGTCAAAGTTTAGTAACAGTCTATTGTGCTTAGTACTAATATCGCATTCATTGTTGCAGTTGCTGTTCCCTGAATAGAAGACGTGTTTGCTGATTCAGTTCAAGCAGTAAATTTTACATTGACTGTGTTAGTTCTGATTTGTATCTATAGCTTTACTGAAAATTATATTACAAATACTAGCTGGTGGTGCAACGCCTTCGTATACGATCACAGACATCGAGAAGGTTATTGTATGCCACTATCTCAGTTATGTGAAGTATGTGGGCTTACATTTTCAAGTATAGGACATTTCCGAAAACATCAAGTTCAAAAACATGGTTTGCGGAAAAGGAAGTTAGAAGATGGAGTTCAACTAACACCTAAACCTAAACAAACTCGAGTTGATAATGGCGAGATTCCAATTAAAGATGGAACAATAAAATGTGATGTATGTGATGTACATGTCTTGAAAAAATACATGATGCAGCATTGCAGAAGCTTGCAACATAAAAACAAGACATGCGTGGTGAGAGGAAATGGTGTTACTCTAGTAAACCAATCGTTTAAACACCGAATAGCAACATATCGTATTACTACAGGTGATACGAAAATATATGTTGATATAAAAGAATATATGAAGATTTTGAGGCGAAGGTTTGTTGACTGTATTACAACAACTTTGGATAAGCGCGTTGCTGTAAATATTAATATTGAATTGTTTGGAGTTTTCGCATTACAATCGAAAAATTTAAAAGAAGTGAAATCATTTAATACGAAATTCAAAGTTTGCACTTCATCAACAAACCTAAACGAACTTTATAATTATTTCATCGATATCATCGACAATAAAGTTAGCGAGTTTCAAGAAAGAGAGAGTGGATGGGCCCTGGAGAGGTTGTTGTTTATCGAGTTGAATATCAACAAATATAGTCCTCTAAGAGCTTCATCATATATTCCACTACCGCAAACAATTCAAAATAGGAAGGCTGTAATTAACATTCAAAATGCTGATAATCGTTGTTTTATGTGGAGTGTTTTGGCTGCTTTACATCCTGTTGATAAGAATTCTTTAGGTATAACTAATTATACAAAATATAAAAATGAATTAAATTTTGTAGGAATTGAGTTTCCTGTAAAGTTACGTGATATACCAAAATTCTAATTGCAAAATGATATTTCCATTAACGTATATAGTTTGGATTATATATATGAAAATGGGAAACTCAAATATGAAATTAGTGGACCATTACAGTTCACAAAAATAAAACGAGATATACATGTAAATCCGTTATTAATTTATTGATAATAATGAAGGTGGATCACACTACTGTCTCATTAAAAATTTATCAAGGCTTGTTAATCATCAGTTATCAACTGATGGGCATAAGAAACGTTTCTGCGATGGTTGCCTGATGAATTTTACTAGTTCAGAACGTTTGGCATTACATCAACAACATGATTGTAAAAATGTTCCGAGTTATATTGCCAACTACTGAACCGCGATTGGATAAATTTGGAAACACGGTGCCACAAAATATTTTAAAATTTGAATCGTTTGAACAAAAGTTAAAACTTCCATTCGTTGTATATGTAGATTTCGAGTCGATGCTTGTACCGCTTCAATACTGTCAACAAGACAGTAATACACCGTTTTCTCAGAAAACTCATATGCACACACCCTATAGTTTTGCATATTATATAAAATGCTCTTACGATTACTCCCTTTCAAAGTTTGAATCTTATCGAGGTTTTGATTGTGCTAAAGTTTTTTGTGCGCGAATGGACGCTGACATAAAGGAAATTTATGTGAATCACCTGAAACATATAGTTCTAATGGATAATCTCACCCAAAATGAAAAACTAGTTCACAAAATAACAGTAAACTGTCATATATGTGAAAAGCCGTTTCTCGATAATGATGAGAGGGTGAAAGATCATTGTCACTTGACTGGTAAATACCGTGGGCCTGCTCATAGTATATGCAATCTAAATTTTAAACTTTCGAATTTTATTCCTATATTTTTTCACAATTTGTCAAATTATGATGCCCATTTATTTATAAAAGCTTTGGGATTAGATGAAACCAAAATTAATGTGATAGCTACAAACAATTAAAAGTATATCTCTTTTACGAAACATATACCCGTAGAAACAATTGTTGATAAGAATGGCAAAGAAAAAAACGTATTTATGAAATTGAGATTTTTAGATTCATTTAGGTGTATGCCTATGAGCTTGGAAAAGTTAGCTAAAAATTTGGGGGTAGAACAATGTACAGAAATAAAGAAATATTTTGGAGAAGGGGAAAAGTTTAGCTTAATTAGACAGAAGGGTGTAATTCCCTATTCTTACGTTGACAGCATGGAACGGTTAGATGATCCGCAACTACCCACACGTGAACAATTTTATAACGGTTTAACTAACAGTGAAATATCAGAATCGGTTTATGAACGTGCAAAGATGGTGTGGGGGGTTTTCAAGTGTAAAACATTAGGTGATTATTCGGATATATACTTGAAATCTGATGTGTTGTTGCTAGCAGACATTTTTGTAAACTTTCGATATGTTTGCATGGAAGCTTATAAATTAGATCCATGTCATTTTTATACTGCACCTGGTTTAAGCTGGAATGCGATGCTAAAATATACCGAAATAGAACTAGAATTACTAACTGATATAGATATGGTGCATTTTTACCAAAAAGGCATTCGTGGCGGACTCTGTCAGTGTAGCAAAAGAGCAGTTAAGGCTAATAACCCATTTATGTCAACCTTTAACCCTAACAAACAAACGTCTTATCTGACATACCTGGATGCGACAAATCTTTATGGGGCTTCCTTATCTATACATCTACCAACAGGCGGATTTCAATGGTTATCCGATTCTGAAATTCAAAACTTTAACATTAATGAAATTCCAAACATTTCTAATCGTGGATATGTTTTGGAAGTTGATTTAGATTATCCTGAATCATTACACGATCTTCATAACGAACTTCCATTTTGTCCTGAAAATATATCCCCACCAAACTCTAAATACACTAAGCTAATCGCGAATTTAAATCCGAAAGAGAAATACATTAAGGAGGAATCAGGCTGTCAACGAGTTCCAGAAAACGTTTTACAAA
Organism: Agriotes lineatus; assembly: GCA_940337035.1. Lineage (NCBI taxonomy): Eukaryota > Metazoa > Arthropoda > Insecta > Coleoptera > Elateridae > Agriotes > Agriotes lineatus. The sequence continues at coordinate 102,624 of CALNHX010003547.1, read as the reverse complement.
TTAATGAATAACGCAGTATTTGGAAAAACAATGGAAAATGTTGATAAAAGAGTAGATATACGGCTTATTACACATTGGGAAAATATAGGTAAAAGGTTGGGGGCAGAATCGTTAATTTCCAAACCCAATTTTAAAAACTTAATCATTATAAGTGAAGACTTTGTAGCTATACAAATGGAGCGACTTAAAGTGGTCTACAACAAACCCATCTACATAGGTTTCTGTGTTCTGGACTTGTCTAAATTTATTATGTATAACTTTTATTATAATTTTATTAAAGAAAAATATGGAGATAGGGCTCTTTTGGCATACACAGACACTGATTCGTTAATTCTAGAACTATTTACAGAGAATTTGTATGAAGATATGAAAAAGACTATTTACCAAATAATCGTTTTGATATGCCTATAACAAAATCTGTAATAGGCAGAATGAAAGATGAGTATGGGGGTAAGATTATGTGGAAGTTTTATGGAACGGGTGCTAAAGCCTACATAGTTGATGTAGAGGATGAATTCACAAAAAAGGCGAAAGGAGTTCAAACCGCGATTATTAAAAATGAGCTTGATATGGATGATTATGAGGGTGTTGTGTTTCATAACAAAACTATATATAAAACGATGAGGCAGTTTAGATCGTATAACCATCAGTTATACACGGAAATTAAAAACAAGGTTGCCCTTTCTCCAGAAGATGATAAAAGGTACATCATTCCTGGAACGCATATGACTCTAGCTTGGGGTCATTATAAAATTCCGGCAACGTGTTAAAAAATTCACCATTCATCAATCGGATGGCAACATCGTAGTTAACAGAAATTTGTTTAAACTTTGATATTTATAGTAGATAAATATAATAAAATGTTATATGTATGCTATGCTTTATTGAATTAGTCTGTAGTATAATCTACACTAAACTATTAAGAAATTTTAAGCTATGTATATTTGTATACTAAGTCAATCAGTTGGTCGGCTGGTTGATGGGGTTGGTCGATCGGTCGTTCATCTTACTGTGTATAGCCTCATCTAGTTCAAATACTTTTTGAACATATGTTATATAGATGTTTAAGACTTTTGAAGTGTATGATAGGTAAATAAAATAAAAATGTTGTATATATGTATTCTGTGTTTTATTGAATGATCGTTGATTAAAGTTTATACTGGTGTTGGTGTAGTTGTAATAGTAGTTGTTGGTGTTAGTTGGTTGTAGAAGTAGTTGTTGGTGTAGATTGGGTTTATTGGTGTTAGTTGTGGAAGTAGTTTGCTGGTTTGTTGGTTGTGGTAGTAGTTATCGGTGTTGGTTGGTTTGTTGGTTGTGGAGATAGTTGTCGGTGTTGGTTGTGGTAGTAGTTATTGTTGTTGGTTGGCATAGATTGATATTAGTTGTGGTGTAGTTGTCGGTGTTGGTTGTGCGCGTTTGGGTTAATATCTATTTATTCAAGTAGTGCAACATTCATCTACACAACTTCAACTTTGTGGGCTTGAGCGTCTTTACCGTTGCTAACTTCATCACCCTCGACTCAATCACGCTTACAGTTCACATCGAGTTGAACCTCTCTTCTGTGTATAACATGAAGGGGGGATCGTTCTACTAGAGGGTTACATGGAATATTGACGTTTCAACTCCTCGAACAGTTTTAAGGATTTGCGTTGCTACATACAGGTGAGTGTTTTAACTAAAATGATTGTGTGGAATTATTTATCAGTTATCCTAGTGATAGTGGACTACTTAGCATGCAAACAATCTTAATCCTCAGATGCTGTTTAACCTGTATTATATAAAATCAATATACTCCGCCTTTAACCAGCTTGAGGTTGAGACACCTTTACGAAGGTGTTGAGGTTACCTAGACGCATCGGTAAGCCGAGCCTGCAAAACTCGCAGTTGTGTTGTTATTGGTAACTTTAGTTCTCGACTTCGTTGGTCGGTTGTATTAGTATGGGTTGATGTACATATATCTGAGTAAGTCGTTAGACAACAACAGAGACTACTAAATTTCAATTTAATGCTTAAATCTAGTCGCTTTTTTAAATCTAGAGACTTCAATAGTTACATTCACTTTCTTATAGAACACTCTGTATGTTGGTAGCACTGCTTTGTAGGTAGAGATAGGTATACACTTTTACACGTGCTACATTTAAATTTCCCACTCAAATCTAGTAACTAATCTAGGGATTTCATCTAGTTACATATACTTTTTAAGAACACCCTGTACGTTGGTAACACTGCTCTGTACATAGAGATACAGTGTTGCCAACTTGGTGGAATTTCCACTAAATCTGGTGGATTGAGAGCACCATCTAGTGGCGAAATTTTATAGTTAGTGGTATAGTAGCACGGCCTCCTTAGATTAATGCGAGACTGACGTCTCTAAGCGGTCCGCCGCATTTTTAGTTCAAGGCGTTTTTTATAGTTTGTAGAGGCGCTACAGTACGTTGCGCTTGTGCCCTTGGTTACATACGTCCACGGCCTCCTTGATTAATATTAATCTAGGAAGTCGTACCTACGTTACAGATAATTTATCAAAAACCCAACAGATGGCGCCAAAGTACGTTGGCCTCAGAATCACAAAAATTACAGAAATGTGGCGGGCCGCGTAGAGACGTCAGTCTCGCACTAATCCAGGAGGCCGTGTATAGTAGAAAATCTGGTGGAATGAGGTTTTTAATTTCAAGTATAAATATACGTATGCAGAACAAATTTAAAAATGGGTATATTTTTATTATAAGTAGATTTATTTGAGAATATCCCTTATGCAAATTTAGTTGGAAATATTCCATGGTACGGCGAAAATTGATAATCGGAAATACACCGGAAAATGTCCACTTATGTCACTGTCATCACAAAAAAACCGTAAGCTATTAGTACTTAGATATTAGTTTCGTAATTTTTTTAATAAAAACGTTTTCTTTACTGTGTTTTGTCATTCGTGATATTCTCTATCAAAATATAACGCGTGCTTAAAAAAATTCCCTATGGAAATATTTGGAAATATGTTATGCAGCTATTTTTTTTTTAAACAAAAGCATTCGTGCATGCCTCCAAGAAAAAATCCCTCCTCCTTCGGAGTCGGAATTTTTTCAGTTGGCATGCACTCATGCACTTATTGAAAACATAGCTGCAGAACATATTTCCAAATATTTCCGGAAATTTTTCAAGCACTTGTTATATTTCTACTGAAAAATTTTGACAATTTAAAAAAAATATATCGATAGGCCCTCCATTATCGAGTTGCAGAACTATATCTGCTATATTTTATGTTAGGATGATTGCCGGTAGGCGCTTAAATTCGAGCTGGATTTTTGTCAAATTGTTTATTAAAAAATCTGGTGTGATACACTCACACAACTTTCTTTTACAGTGATCTTATAATTAGCCAAAAATTTGATTTTAAATTTTTAAGCATTTGTCAAAAATTAAAAATTCTACAAAAGCAGTACCAAATAGAGCGTTAGTTTAAGAGACAAATTTTCTCTAGAATTTTAAGCTGAATTAAAAAATGTAATAATATACCGAGTGTGCTATTTAAAATAGGAGTTAATAAAAAAATAGAAAAAAAAAACAAAATAAACTCATTTTAGAAGTATTCAACTGGAAAACCACCTATCTCACATCAATACATATTAAAAATGTAATAAAAATGTGAAGTTTGAAAAAATCGTTAATAGCCGTTTTTGAAAAAATCGAAAAAAGCTGAAAAATCACAAGAGTAAACACCTACTTCCGGTTATGCGATTTTCTTCAAAAGCTTGCTGTCTCATGTACAGTTACGGACACCTCAAAGTGCACGGTTTTTTGTTACTATGGTTATTTTTGCGATTTTTCGGCTTATTAAATGGGGGTTTCTCCAGTGGCGTTGCTTGTGGTTATAAGAATAGGTATTACTTTCTTCATGTTTGTATTTTAGCAAAGTTTCACAAGTAAACAAACTATATAATAATATGTAGTTAATAAATATGTATCAGTATTCAATTGCTACTACGCTTTGCGGTTTGTTTCGCATAGAGTTGACCAATGTTTCCATATTGTATCCTTCTCTCAGTTCCTTCCAAGCATTTCTTATTCTTTCCCATAATTCATCGGTTTTGTTTGGTGCAAAATCCCTGGTATAAATTTTTGTAGTTAAATAGCCCCAAACATTTTCGATGGGATTCAAATCCGGACTTCTTGCAGGCCATGGTAATAAATTGATATTATTTTCATGAAACCATCAATAAACAACCCCTGCTGTATGCACAGGACAGTTATCATGTGAAAATAATGTTATCAATTACGTTAACATAAACAAAATTAATTAATTAGGTAATATCTTGCCTGTTGAAAAGTAAATTGATCAGGAAAGACTTCTCTTCCAGATGGCAGCATCACATTGCAATAATTTTCAGCATTCAGTCGACCATTAATTCTATAGCATGCCTCAGATCCGTGAGCATTGATCCATCCCCATACTTTTATAGAGAATCGTCCACTACTTCTTAAGGGTTGAACATAATATTGCTCCTCAAATCTTGAATTTTGTGGTCTATACACCCTTAATCGTCAATTGGTAAATGATTGAAATACCTTTTCATCTGAGAAAACAGTCGTGTTCCAAAAGTCGTCGATCTCATTCAAATAGACGGTTGCATATTGTATTCTTCATTCTTTGTTCCCTGCTGTTAAAAAAACTTTTCTTGCAGAAGTCTCTGCTGCCAACGATTTTTAATTTTGAAAGTGCAGCTCTTGCTCACATGCAAATCTGTTGGGACTCGACTCAGCGACCAGTTCTCTTCCAGTTTTGTAATAGCTCGCATTTTCTCTGCTTCTGACAAATGTCTGGGAATTTTTCGAGTTTTCTGTTCTATGACAGTTGATGACAAACGTGAACGTCAAAACTCGACGTCTATGATTAGAATATCGTATTACAAGCTAAAAATCTGCCGTGCACTTTGAGTTGGCCGCAACGGTACATAGTACACAAAACTTATACATGAAGTTTCAACGCCATACCTCTTCGTTTTTGAGATATTCTGTTCACAGACACACACAGACCAATTAACAAAAATGTTTTTTGGGTTCAGGGCACTCTAAAACGTGAAGATCTGTTGAAAACTCAATTTCGAATTTTTGAGGTGAATCCAATACATACTTCCTTTATCGTAAAAGGAAGTAAAAAATCGGGAGGGGAAAAGTTAGTGGAATTCTGGTGGATTTTGTTCTCCCATTTAAGGCCGGTTCTACAATCCAAGCATAAAGTTATTCGGGGAATAAATACCCTAGAAACGATTGTTGTAACAAAGAAAACTATGACAATTATACCTCAGATAGCTTATTCTAGGTATATACTTGCATTGTAGAACTGGCCCTTAGTGGAATAGAATTACCCAGTGTTGGCAACACTGTAGAGATAGACATATACCTTTAGGGCCGTTTCTACAAACCAAGGATAAAGTTATCCGGAGAATAAGTACCCTAGAAACTATTGCTGTAACAAAGGAAACTATGACAATTGTACCTCGGATAGCTTATTCTAGGTATATACTCGCATTGTAGAACTGGCCCTTATACGTGTTGGATAGAGACAGACCTGCAACAAGCCTTTGTAGTAGAGGTATGGAGGTGCGGTGCTAGAACTGGTACAAATCCTCTACTGTTTTGGAATCGTTGATTCTCTGCGTCCGGCTGTTTTCTTCCACTTAGTTAAAATTTCGCGCCAGGCGGTTTTTACTGGTCTAAAATATGCAACGTCTAAGGGCTGCGTTATATGAGTCGAATTGGAGGGTAGGAAGATGAAAGAAATATCTTCTTTTTTACAAAGTTCCACACATTCCACTGAAATATGCGAGGACAAATTATCCTCAATTAGTATTTTGGGACCATTCAAATGTTTGCAATAGGGTATAACAATAGTTTTAAGCCAATCTTCGAAACAACGTGAATCGAACCATCCAGAAGGTGTCGAATTGTACCGGGTGCCTTTAGGTCCACCTATGGTCTATGATTCGTACTTATGCAGTGCCCGATAGACGACATAGACAGGTAGAAGGGATCCATCACCTGAACATGCAAACATAAGAGAAGTGGCCGACTTACTATGATTGGCAATTCTCTCTGGGTACTTCGTTCCTCTCCTAACAATTACTTTTTTGAGACCTGGATCGTCGCTAAGATTAGTCTCGTCGTAGTTTATGATATGGGATGGCGGAATATCTTTAAGAGATTCTTCGAGGTTGTGAAAGTAGTCTTTGATGGTTGCTGGAGACACTCCTGCACGCGCACGTTTTATATTTTGACACATACGAATAGATATTTTCTTCTTATGACGTTGCAGAAACGATGTAGCAAAGTCTTTGCCCGGTAAATGATTTTTAAAGCGTTTCTCTTGTATGCCCATTTTGTCTAAATATGACTTCACGAGCATTCTGCATCGTAGGCATCAATGGGATATCCCCAATTTGCACAGGTGTTAATGTTTTTAACCAATAATTCTTCCACTCTGGTGCTTAGAACCATTTGTCCACCTTTTTTCTTTACAGAATCTCCCTTTTTGCATATCTATACAGGACAGTGTAATCTATATCATATTTTTCTCCTGCAGCTCTATAGGTAAGACCTGCTTTAATGTCGGCAATGGCGAATTTAATTTTGTTTACATCATATTTTCGATGTAGTTTGGCACCAGGATCGCGTTTATGGTGGCGCGGCATAGTGTTGTCATTCACCCCGAAATACACCCGAGACGGACACCACTGGACAAAAAAAATTGTGATTACGCTACAAATTTAACCGTTTTCAAATTTTAGCATAACTTACCGTTATCAGTTCTTGTAGATACTTTGCGATTCTCAATAGAAGTTTGGCAGCACTATAAAAATTGATTCAGAACAGGTATTTATACAAACATGCACATTAACCTCACCAACACGTGTTCACGACCGAAACCAACTTGCTTTAGTAACTTTAAGTTTAGGTTACTACCAACATAAATACGCTGGCACGAATTAGTTGATACAATGTTGCCAGTTCTACACAAAAACAGAACTTCTTCCTGAAAATTGTTGTGATTCACACTCATGTTGTGATTCACCCCGTTTTATGGTATGCATGTATAAATCAAAGGTGTTTAAAATTTATTGCAATAATCCGGATTTTCGATAATTCGGATTACCACGTGCATTAATTAGTCCGGATTAGCGAGACGGTACTGTATTATGAAATTAACATTTCCATGAGAGCTTCGTATTAGTGTTCCTGTTAATAGTTATTTAACAAACAAGTGTGTTAATGAGAGCGATTAATAATCGAGACATTTTAACATATGAGCACTGGAGATTATTAATCACCGATTAACACACGAGCTACCTACAATATTTTTTCGTTGATCGTAACTTATTAAATTTGAGAAAATCTAATTTTATTGCATGTCAAACATTTGACACTTCAGGTTTTGACATTCATGGTATCTTTGATTACCTATTCAAAAATCGTTTATTAATAGAAAACCATTCATTAATAGGAGCCATTAATAAACAAATTTCTATACATTAATGAAACCCATAAATAAACCATCAACGGAATAGTTATTTAAGATACAAGTGCAAAAAGGTATTCTTTATTGCACGAATAGGTCAAATTAGAATGCGAGCATTCTAAGACCTATTAGTGCAATAAAGAGCCTTTTTGCAAGAGTATCTTACAACGTTTTATCTACGATCATTATCTTTTATGAAAGTATGCATTTCATTTTGTATTTTTTAAATTTACATGCAGTAAAATTTTTATAACACTAGTGTAATAAAAGTTAACTGTTTGCACTAAAATTAGTGTATCATAGATTTCTTATTGACATTAGCGTGCAATAAAATTTTTATAACACTAGTGTAATAAAAGTTAACTTTTTGTACTAAAATCGGTATAGAAAGTAGACACTTTTTACATGATCGTAGATAAAATGTATTTTATTATTAGATAGTCTCCTTTGCGAATAATAAATAGTTTAATGCGTTTCTTTAGTATTTAGTTTCCAGTATTGGTAAAATTAACTACGAAGAAATTTAAAAAAATCTTTAAAGGGGTTTACACGGAACTAAAAAAAAGTAGTCCGTTCGGATTTGAACTCCGCTCCGCGAGTTTCTGGTACGCTTCGATAATAACTGCGCCGCGGGCGCTTTCAAATTTGATGAGTTTCTGCTGCGTTATAAAGATACTGTATTACTCTGTATCTGTCAGGTCTCATTTTTGCCAATGATAAAGACTGAGCTATATGCAAATTATTACTTTTATCTTTTGCAAATAAAAGTGGACATTGTGACACTAAATATTTTGAAAAATCAAAGACAACTAGGGGTACAAATATCTTAACCTTCCTAATAATACTGAAAGAATAAAAGGAACCACTCGGTAATTCAAATTAAATCAATTTGAAAATAAAACATTGAAAATCACGCCGAAGGATCGCCATGGAAGGGACGTTTCTTGGAATTGTCTTATTACTCAGAACGTCCACTCAAGTGACTAAACAATTTAAAAAATCTGGTGTGATACACGCACACAACTTCCTTTTACAGTGATCTTATAATTAACCAAAAATTTGATTTAAAATGTTTTAAGCATTTGTCAAAAATTTTCAAAAATTACAAATTCTGCAAAAACGGTACAAAATAGAGCGTTAGTTGAAGAGATAAATTTTCTCTAGAATTTTAAGCTGAATTCAAAAATGTAATAATATACCGGGTGTTCTATTTAAAATAAGAGTTAATAAAAAAATAGACAAAAAAACAAAAGAAACCCATTTTAGAAGTATTCAACTAGAAAATCACCTATCTCACATTAATACACATTCAAAATGTAATAAAAATGTAAAGTTTAAAAAAAATCGTTAGAGCCGTTTTTGAAAAAATCGAAAAAAACTGAAAAATCACAAGAGTAAACACCTACTTCCGGTTATGCGATTTTTTTCAAAAGCTTGATGTCTCATATACATAGTACACAAAACTTATATATGAAGTTTCAACGCCATACCACTTTTCGTTTTTGAGATATTCTGTTCACAGACAGACAGACAGACAGACACACAGACAGACACACAGACAGACACACAGACCAATGAAAAAAAATATGTTTTTTGGGATCAGGGGACTCTAAAACGTGAAGATCTGTTGAAAACTCAATTTCGAATTTTTGGGGTGAATCCAATACTTCCTTTATTGTAAAAGGAAGTAAAAATCAAATGAAAATAGAGCTAAAAATATCGTAGAGAGTCCAATAATATTGATACAATAAAACGAAACAGTTGGTTAAGCGAATTACACCAATTATCAATTTAAAAAATTTCGGGCGGTGGCATTCCATCTACATGACCTGCGTATGCGAGTGTAACCACATCGATATGTTACAGTGAGCCATGTAGCCCCACTGGTACAAGTGCGACGTGCGGCTCTATTTATCAGAACGATCTTATTGTTGAAACGTTTTGACTCTTGCGACATTATCCTGTATCGGTTGAGTCCTATTTTTGGCAAATGTAAAGCCTGACCATATTGCAAATCATTACTTTCATCTATTTATCAGTTAAAGCAAAAATAAACAAAACTTAATTTTTTTAAAGTGTTCACCCTCTATATAATTGTATGTAATTTTCTCGGTTTTATGCCAGGTAGACATACAGGAAATTTTTATTATTTGTATACATACGAGTATCCCCTATGTATACTTTTAAAAAGAACGCATCAATTACGGCTATTACATAGACAACCAACCATACACACGAGACTGACAGCGAATCCTAGTTTATGATTTTTTTGTAGGTTATGTTCCATACGTTGTGAATAAAGTAATGTGGGGGAGCTTCCCAGTTTTCCGTTATGTTTGGAAAATTCCTGGTTGCGAGCTCGATTGAACTGTAGTGGACTGTATGGATTTATTCTTCACTAAATTATACACTCGTTGAAAGCAAAGTAGGTAATTTATTAGCAATAAATTAACACACAAACATTTGAACATTTAAACAAAGAATTAGCGTTTCTCGGAGTGGACCTGTTCTCGTGCTGTCTCGCTGACAGACGGAACGTAAGTGGTGAGGGCAGTTGCGCTCCAAGAAGTGCTGAAATGCGCATAGTACAACGCACAACTACAAGCGAAGCGGCAAAATTTATGAAACACTTAACAGTAAAGTTGATGGAATATCAAAATAATTTTAATTAAATAGTATATTGTGTATCTAGGACGAAAAGCGTAACATTCCCAGACGACTGTAAATATTATTGGGCGAGGCAAAAGCCGAGCCCAACAACACAGGAGTCTGGGAATGTTGCTTTTTGTCCAAGATACACATACTATTTTTCCGCCGATCGATACGAGTAATTAAAAAAAATAGGAAATAGTACTCGAATATTCCCTGCCTAGGCCAAGAATATTATTCCTGTACAGTTGTATTGTAAATTACCTAGCAACGGCTGATGTAATTAAATGTTTGAATGATTCCTGTACAGTTTTATTGTAAATTGCCTAGCAACGGCTGATGTAATGGAATGTTTGACTTTGCTCAACAAAATTGTGTCAATAATGTGACAATTCTAGTACGATTGGCGGAAAAGATTATTTTAAAACAAAATATCAATAATTCAAAACAAATTTAAAAAATCTGGTGTGATACACGCACACAACTTCCTTTTACAGTGATCTTATAATTAGCCAACAATTTGATTTTAAATTTTTAAGCATTTGTCAAATGTTTTCATAAATTACAAATTCTGCAAAAACAATACAAAATAGAGCGTTAGTTGAAGAGACAAATTTTCTCTAGAATTTTAAACTGAATTTAAAAATGTAATAATATACCGGGTGTTCTATTTAAAATAGGAGTTAATAAAAAGAATAGAAAAGGAACCCATTTTAGAAGTATTCAACTGGAAAATCACCTATCTCACATCAATACACATTCAAAATGTAATAAAAATATGAAGTTTGAAAAAAATCGTTGAACCCGTTTTTGAAAAAATCGAAAAAAATTGAAAAACCACAAGAGTAAACACCTACTTCCGGTTATGTAATTTTCTTAAAAAGCTTGCTGTCGCATCTACATAGTACACAAAACTTATATATGAAGTTTCAACACCATACCTCTTTTAGTTTTTGAAATATTCTGTTCACAGGCAGATACACACACAGACAGACCAATGAAAAATCATATGTTTTTTGTCTTCAGGGGACTCTAAAACGTGAAGATCTGTTGAAAACTCAATTTTTGGGGTGAATCCAATACTTCCTTTATTGTAAAAGGAAGTAATAAAACGGCAATAGTTACACCAAGGTAAAATTTCATTCTCTCTAAACAATTGAGTTGCAACAAATGCTCAAAATGACCACCTTGCACTTCCAAACAGTAACCTAGGCGATCTCGAAAAGCACCAACAGCATTCCCGAGAAAGTTAGGATTTAATCTATTGTATTCGGTACGTATGCGATCTTTATTCCTCAGTACTTTGTATTGGAACATTCTTGTAAAATTTTGATTTCAGGTAGGCCCCAAACGGGGTGACAAATCTGCAGTCCGCGGTGGCCACGGTACGGGACCGAATCTTCCTATCCAGGGTCCTGGAAACCTGTGGCTTAGAAAGTTTGTAATGGCATTTGTGGAATGCGGAGGGGCTCCATCCATCTGAAACTAAAGGCCATCAATGTTTAAGTTGTCTATTGCCGGAATGATGTTGTTTATTAACAGCTCAAAAAATTTGGCTGTAGTGAGATTCCCGTCAATAAAATAGGGACCAATAAGCCTATTTTCAACTATTCCTAGCCATACATTAACTTTCCCAGTGGATTGGGCGCGAGTTAAGTTTTGTAAATGGCGGTTAGTGCGGAACCAATAAACGGCCTTTAAATTGCGACTAATCTCAGAATAAGAATCACGTTTTCATCAGTTAAAAATTCGATAACCGCGCGCTGTTTAAGTCGCGTTGACATAGCACGAGAACACGTCTCCATACTTCCGCTACTAAAAAATGATCTGGTGAACGAAACTTCTTCAAACTTGACATGCGCATAGAGTAGGGATGTAGCTTCCGAATTCAAAAATGCGTCTTTCTGTAGGTCATTTTGTTTGTGTTCTACAAGCATGTGTGCATTACATTTCAGCCGATCCTCGTATTAATTGCTATGCTACAAGCACTGTAAGTTCTTTCTTATTTATATAACAAAATAAACTCACAAAGTATTAGTGTACTAACCGTACTATACACTGTCGCGTTAAATGTATTATAAAAAAAATTATTTTCGAATTTCGCGTCATTGCTAACTTACCATTGATGGGTTCAACGATCAACAGTAGAAAGGAATTGGAATATAAAACCTTCCCTATAAAATGTATATATTTTCAAAGAATTACAGTTGCGACATGTTTCGACGAGAGCTCATCTTCATGCAAATAGTTTAAGAAGTCTAGTTACTCTGGATGTAAGATAAAGACAATTTACCACGTGAAATTGTAGGTTAGACCTTGAAGAGGTTAACAATTGTATAAAACTATTTAGGCCTCCCCTGCCTAACACGTTGAAACACGGCTGCTCCTAGTTTTGATACATAAGGAAAAAACTAAATTAAACATTAAAAACAGATAAACAGCATGCTGCGAGACGGCAAGTGACAGACAGGCATTTTATGGGGAAAATGACAGACACATTTTATGGGAAAGGTTTCATATTTCTAATTCCCTCCTAGTGTTGTTTTGCGCCATTTTGAGCAAATCATGGATTTAAATATTGATTTTCAACAACTACGCTCATGTTCCCTGAATGATTATGGATCCGTGTCGATTATCAAGATGTTCTCTGAATGATGAGACACTCGAGACAGTGGAAAAAGTCCGATAAATCATTTCAACTAAGCTCATTTTTTATTGGCTTCGACGATTGTTCTTTATTATCGTTGGCTTTCTTTAAGAATAAATATAATGCACGTAATTTAAAAGATGGAATTTTGTCTACATTTTCAGTATTTAAAGATAGGTATATCCCGGAAGTCCATGCAATCGTTTTGGCATTAATAATTAGTGCTGTATTGCGTAATTCGACGTAATACCTTTAGATGTAGAAGTGATTCGATGTAGCAGTAACGTTACCAATAGACATTTAAGAAAATGATATCGGTAGGTATCTACCACTTGCCGACTGGTAGTCATCTGATGCGCGGTAGATGGATCGGGTTGAGTAATTTACGAATTCTTTGTCCTGGTATTTGTATGTATGTATTGTCGGTAACCTCATTTTACCTTGCGGTATAGAGGCTGGTGCTTTATACCCTTGCGTCTGGCGGTACAATGCTCAACTTGCCCCGGATTGGAAATACAAAATTGGAGTGCGCCTTTTGTGCTTGCGTAGCAACCATTGTGTGACGTGTGTGTCTTGATGATGTGTTGACCTTGTTACTTTATCTCTTAGGTTTGTGGTTCTGAGTAGAACACAGTTAATTTGGTGCCCAACTGTGAATGGTCTTACCGAGCCCAATTCCAATCGCCAAGGCTGCGAAAAAATTCCGGCCCAAGCTGTATTCGAACCGAGGACTTGCTTAATGGAAGCTTAGCGGTTTCCTAATTGTCCTAGTATTTATTAATTTAAAAACAATAACATAACCTTCAACAGTTTTATTATCGAATTGATTGCAACGTCGTTATTAGTATGAACAACGAAACAGTTACAACCGTTTTTAGCATCGTATCGCAGTTAATCTTAATAGATTGTGACAGTCATGAAGGAAAAGATACATATTATTTTGAATAATTTTGGCTTAAAAAACAAGCCGAAATGCCTTGGATTGTTCTTGTATTTTCTTGCTCTATCAGTACATGGTCGATCTGATTTACTATGTTTCCATCAGGTGAAGCGGAGTAATGTAATATTTAGTTAGTTTACGGTAATCGTCTATTGTAGGTAGTTGTATTTATTCGCAGGAATTTGCTTTTAGTTATAGTGGTAAATTCGTTTCCTGTCATCACTTTTATGCCAGTTAAAACTTCTTTGTAGTTCCCTGCTTCATGTAAATATATTTTTTTTAAACTGTTTGTTTTGACTCCAGAACAGCAAACCAGCTGGTACCGGAGCCTACATAGATACATTGAAAACACATCCCATATGTTCAAATATATGGGTGGTATTTTAACTTTTGGTATGTTGGATTCATCAGCTTGATCGATGTTCATTGGACTTGATGGTTGTTGTTTTGGTGTATCATTATTACTAATATTTTCAATTTGGGTTTCCTTGTTGATACCGTTATCGGGAATGTAGAACCTATTTGTGGTAATTAGTGTTGCAGGATTAAATAAATACCTTTTAGCTGTTTCTGAGATTGGTGGTGAAAGATCGCTGCTGTCACGTTTTTTACTCATGATGCGTTGGGCCCTCCGAAAGGCCCACGTTGTTATTAATTGAAGTAAGGTCTTAAAAACAGTTTGTTTATGTTAATATCTATCACTGCAGCTTGTGGTACTGCACAAAACACTCGAACTCGCTTTCGCTGCGACGAACTTTTACTTCCGCTCGCTACGAAGGCTCGGGTTAAACTCACTCAGAATTTTAGATGCGACAAAAAAAGCTTAATGAAAATATTAACAATAGCCGTACAATTTTTTTTAAATGTAATTTAATTAACCTTTTACCTTCAATGTTAATTGATAGTTCATTCAGTTTATTTAGAATCACGACGAGTAGCTTAGTTTGTCGTTGTAAACGTTTTAACTAGCATTGTTACCTCTTCATCAATAATTATTCTTTAATTACAACATGGCAACATGGCTAAAAACTAATATACGAGTATTAATTCTCAAAACAACATACAATATTTAATTTTATAACGCACTTGATTTATGTGAATGAATTATGGAATTAACTATTATATATTGTTTTCAGATCTTGTAGCAAAAGAACTCAGGTTTACCGCAGCAAGCGTTTGCTTGAGAGATAAACACTTGAGTTTTTCCTGTCGCGGCATGTTTGCGAGCTTTCGATTCCGAGTAGGCGCTGGAAAACAGCAAAATCGCTCAATTAGTATTGATTTTTTGAGAGGCACGCTTTGCGGATATAAATTGTAGGGCAAACTGATGCCGTTATAGATCTTTTAAACAAAAAAAGCCGTTTCAACGTGGGTAAGAATACTGATTTAATTGTATCTTTGCATAACTGATTCCAACATTTAGGCTGGATCCCTCTGCGCCTTCTAATAATTGAAACCGCTGCGGCGCGTTTTCCACACAAATAGGCCGTAAACACCGTTGGTAAAAATGCTATGTCTAGCTCAATATCGCACTCTAATTTTAATATTTAGGCCGGCAATTATGGGCTCACATGAGGTTAATACAACTTCGGCAACTAACTAAAAATTCGTCCCTATGAGCTAACTTGAGAGCTCTCCTGAGGCTTATTCAGTTCCCCCAGTTTTGCTTCTACACGTTGGTCAGGAATTCCAGAATACTGTGCTGCTTCTTGCTGCTGTTCGCTGTCTTCGTAACACTGGCGACCTTGTAATTTTAAGAATTATGCAGCCAAATCCGGGTTAGAAGTCTTCATGGATAAATGCAACGCACCAGGATCTCCCCTGTGATCGCTGGACTTTAGCAACAATTAATTATAAGTACATGCCCTTCTCAGCATTCTTTTTTTGATCGACAAAGGCAAATGTCGCAACTTTTCCCTTCAACTAAGGCTTTAGGAACTCAAACTGAAGCGTGTTTAATCACTCTTTGGGTCCAATCATTTATTAGCGTTAATGAGAGAAAATGCTTAGATTATTTAAACAAGTGGTCACACGTTTTTGGGGAATTTTATTATGTTTGAATTATGCGTACTTTTTATTTCCAGTATAATTTTAAAAATCGAAAGTATCTACCTTATTCCCCATGAGGTAATTTTTTTAAATTTAGGTAAAGCAAACTGATGTTAGTTGCATATAGTTTTAGGTTCCTGAAGCTACAGTGTGAGCTATGTTAAAGTTGACTCTGAAAAAGTGGTTAAAAAAATCTTTGGATAGATCTCCCAAACATAACGGAAACCAAAATTATTGGTTCTGTAAAGATTTGCAACGGCAAATTTGAATATCATTCAAAAAGATTAGATTAGATTATAACGGTAGTCGTACATAATTATATCAAGTATTAAAATCAATGGGTTACAAATCTAAACACGATAACAGGCGCATCATTTTATGTGAACAAAAACATGTTACTTTCAGCTAAAATTACATTTTTGAAGAAGTTTTTACAATATCAAAATTTCGGTAATGTGATATTCGTGTACCTTGACGAGACATCGATATATCAGAACAGAAGTAGTGTTCGTCGGTGGCTACAAGAAACTAATTGAAAAAGTAGCCCAGCCAAAATTAAAAGTGAGGGGGAATAGGTTGGCTGTTTTGAATGCGGAATCTCGTTTTGTGTTTTTAGAAGGATGTAACTTGCTACTGGACATGACAAACGACAGAGAGTACCACAAAACTATGAATGGAGAAAATTTAAACAAATGGGTGAATAATCAGCTAAATCCTCCTTCAACTATATTACTAGGATAATGTGTAGTGATGATTGATAACGTATCTTACCATTATGTGCAATTAGAGAAACCACTTATGTTTTCTTCTAATATGGGTGAGATACGATACGGGAATGGTTGATTAATCACAATGTCAAAATTGAGGGCAAAATTACAAAAAGACAATTATGGGATTTAATTAAACCTTTTTGAAGTTTCAAACGATAGGTAATTGATGAAATTTAAGAGCATGGGCATGAAGTGCTTATACTGCCCCAGTATTATTGCCAATACAACACAATTGAAATGGTGTGGGGGTACTGTAAGTGTTACTACAACAAGCCAATAAATTCTCGACCTTCATCTAAAAATAGAGTAAAGAATTTATGGTTTGAATCTCTTTCAAGATGTACTGCTGACATGTGGCAACATTTTTGTAAACGTTGCGAAGAACTATTTCGGCTGACTGGACAAAGCATATGGGAGATCTATCGATTGAAAATATCCACATCCCACCAGATGCCGAATCAGAGTGTTAATGATAATGAAGATTATGATTCTTCCGGTGATTTAATGGAAGTGGAAAATGATATTTGATTTCAAAATTGCAATTTTAACAGATATCCATCTTCGAAATGTGGGTGTCAAATCACAGTTTTCTTTTTTTGTTATCATAAAGCCCACACAGATTTCAATTAAAACAACACTACTAACTACTATATCGTGCATGAACTGAAAATTAATCAAGAGCAGTACGACAAGGAAAACAAGTCACCAAATATTAGGAGGCTTCATAAAGAAAATATTCATAAGAAATATAAAGCACCGGGAAGAGACTATGCAAGTGAGATGCTTAATTAAAGCTCATATGAAAAACTCAACGTATCATCTCAAACGTGAATAACAATTTAACAAGGAGGTCCTGATTGAGGGGGCATTAAGAGAAATACCTGGAAAGACGCTGAGTAGATGAAATAAAAGAACATGTAAAACAAAATTAGATGTTAAATAAAAAGAAACGGTAGGAGAGCTTAGTCTTTTCAAATTCTTTATAATCTGACTATGATTGTGAATTAACTTTTTCGTTTTTTTTTTTTTTTTTTTTTAAAGTTAATACAGTGGCGCCCTAGGGAAACAAAAAGGAGCATAGGTAGACCACCAAAAAGATGGCTGGACGATATAAGGAGAACAGCAGGCACACATTGGCAGCAAACAGCTCACGACAGAAAAGCATGGAAGAGATTAGAAGAGGCTTATGTCCTGCAGTGGACAGCAAATAGCTGAGAAGAAGAAGAAGAAGATTGTGAATTAATAACAAAAATTGTAATGCACGGTTCTGCTGTACTTTCTAAATTCTGTAGGGCAACACTTATAACAGTTTGAGTAGTTTCAGAATTTCATGCGCTTTCAGGATTTGGTAAAGTTTCAATATTTTGTGCGCTTGTAAAAGATTTATCCTTCCGCTAAATGTGCTTTTTCAGAATTCTCTGAAGTGCCAGCATTGCGCCGTTAATAGTAAATTTTCTTCTGAATCTGTACTGATCTCGGTTGAAATTCTAATATTTATATCACGGCCTTCTAGATCAGCGTGCCTCCCGGCTCTCAGCGGCCTGTTCATTTGCGACAAATAGCATTACAAATTTGTGACTCGGCATATCCGGGGATTGAAGTTCAGAACCACGCCAGCCGGTTTGAAACTTAGCTTTTATCTGTCAGATTATTGTTCTGTGACTGAAACGTTAAATTAGGTTAGTTTTACGACATTTTTGTACGAAAAAAATACAAAATGGATTTTCACAGAAGCAACCCTCGAACATGTAAGACTGGAACGAGCATACGGCATGGCAGGTGGTTCAAAGAAGATTGACAAGGACAGATATACAATTGGTAATAAGAGCTTGTACGCAGGAGCACAGGAGCACGGTAAATTTTAACGTCGCAAGCGGCGGTAAAATTGACTTCGTCAGCGGCGCAAATTACTTACATGTGAAATATAACTTCTGGGTTTCGTATTTTACAAATATAGCAATACATTCTTGCAACTAATTCTTTTCGTTAACCACTATTCAAAGCACAACAACCAAATTTACAACAGCACAAATTAATTCAAAAACAACAAAATCGGTCATCTGCGGTCAGCTGTTCTGCTGAAATCGGCCAGTAGCCCATTACCGAAACCATTAAAGCTGTACGCGAATGCGCATTACCAATGAGTTCGAGTTATCAGTTTATCCTTCTTATACTTGCGTACTATTCTATTTTAATCTTTGTTGATCTTCTTTGAACCATCGGTTTAACATTACGTTATTACAAGTATGCTCGTTCCAGTCTCATATGTTCGAAGGAAGCAACAAACTAAATTTGCAATGAACGAAAATGCGTACGTAGAAACGTCAAAATTTGTAAATTGTGCTTGCAAGCAAAAATCAAGCATTCTATGCGTGCGAAAAGATAAAATCGAAAGTATTTTGTTGAATGCGCCGCGCCAGCTCAGCCTTCTGCAGTTTAAACGCCGAGCCAACGCTTCCAAATCCCCGGGTAACTAGCGCCACGCGGATCACTCGAAAAGCTTGCAAATGAACAGGCCGCTAAGAGCCGGCAGGCACGCTAATCCAGAAGGCCGTGATTTATATAATTTTGCAATCTTCCGTAACTTTGTGTCAGTACTATTTCGATTGATTTACAGTGGCTATATAAGGACAGTGTGGTCAATTTTGGTCATGTTTCTGATTGGTTGTTTTAAAATCCGCCATTAAGAGTCGTTTTACGAAATTACACATAGTCACACAAAATTGCTTCTAAGTCCTTTATTATTGAAAGTAGCCCCAACATGAAGTGGAATGAAATAATCAACAGTAATATCCCAAGTGCATTAAAATAGCCGATTAAATTTTGACGTTTTCTGTCAGAATGTTTTGCTAAGAAATTTGTCAAGTAAATTTGCCGCTCAACAAGAATCCCGAGTGCGCAGCACGAGGGATTTTGAAGGGGAAAATTTACGAAATATATTTCTTCAGAGCAAAATATTCTCACAGAAAATCGTCAAAATTTATTCAGGCTAGTTTACATGCACGCGGGATGTTCGGCGTGATTATTTCCTGAATAAATAGATAAAATTCAGTTGGTGAAGCACCTTTAATAATCATGTTAAAATTATGCACAGGCGATTAAATTTTGACATAAATTTAACCGCGGTTAAATTTTGACATTTGAATTTTAGTCATTATTAAACTGACAGAAACCATGGTGATTACGCATTATTATGGATATGAAGGAAATAATCATCATAAAATTCTGCAGTGTTCTGTCTAAGCGAATGCCGAATTTTCGTTTGCATAAGTAAATGTCAACGAGTTAAAGTAAAATACTTTTTGCGAAAATTGCGCATTAGCCCAAATCAAAAGCCATAATATACTATATAAATGTCTTAATGACACAGATTATTGCATCAAATTAAAGAGAATTTATGGGTTATCTAACACTGAATATTATATTCCTCTAAATTAACTGGTGGTATAAATAGAACGGTTTGATTATGAATATCAAAAAAATCAGTTTTTGTTGAGCTTTTGTGCGTAGTCTCTGTGTCGACCAATGCAAAATGTTGTAAATTCTCGCTTTTTATGTACAAAACCACAATAAAGAAGATAACAAAGGACACATTGACTTATATTCCGATATTAGGTTGCTCGTTAACGAGGATTTTTAATCGCTGGCAGCGATTCTTTACGTTTCACGTCGTCTCTTGCCGTTTCATTCTGTTTAAGTAATATTATTGACATTATTGTAAAATTAATGTTACACTGCACATTTGACCACCCCACATTGCATACATTTTCTCGATCGTGGGTATACACCGCTCTGTAATGCATCGCGGAACTTCACTTATGTCCAGTCCGTATAAAATGACGTTTATGTCATAATTTAGCAGGGTGACGTTTGTTTTACAATTTAGCAGGCCGTGCACAGTAAAATACCTAAGGGCGTGGCTGGTTGTTATAGAGACGACTCTTAATGGCTGCCTTTTTACTTCCTTTTACAATAAAGGAAGTATTGGATTCACCCATATATATAATACACATATATTGCTGGTAGGGCCTGGAAACTTCAGAAAACATTACGGCGCCGACATAGTCTCACTTATAGTATAACGCGTCTCGTGCGCATGCGTGAGAATTCGAACTCCGCCTTTAGAAGCGAATTTTAAACTTGACCACTTCCCCATTGGGCGGGACCACTTCCCCATTGGGCGGACGACGCCGCCGCGCTTGCGCACAGCTCACCGTATACATGAAGGAGTTGGTTGTGTGTCTCACTTCATCGGCCAGTTTCCCACTCATAGCCGCTAGCAATATAGTAAGTATTAGATATATGGAT
Organism: Agriotes lineatus; assembly: GCA_940337035.1. Taxonomy (NCBI): domain Eukaryota; kingdom Metazoa; phylum Arthropoda; class Insecta; order Coleoptera; family Elateridae; genus Agriotes; species Agriotes lineatus. Next base: position 81,751 of record CALNHX010003547.1, on the reverse strand, counting down.
TCACCCAAAAAATTCGAAATTGAGTTTTCAACAGATCTTCACGTTTCAGAGTCCCCTGATCCCAAAAAACATATTTTTTTTCATTGGTCTGTCTGTCTGTCTGTCTGTGAACAGAATATCTCAAAAACGAAAAGAGGTATGGCGTTGAAACTTCATATATAAGTTTTGTGTACTATGTAGATGAGACAGCAAGCTTTTGAAGAAAATCGCATAACCGGAAGTAGGTGTTTACTCTTGCGATTTTTCAGTTTTTTTCGATTTTTTCAAAAACGGCTCGAACAATTTTTTTTAAACTTAACATTTTTATTACATTTTTAATGTGTATTGATGTGAGATAGGTGATTTTCCAGTTGAATACTTCTAAAGTGGATTTCTTTTGTTTTTTTTTCTATTTTTTTTATTAACTCCTATTTTGAATAGAACACCCGGTATATTATTAAATTTTCGAATTCACCTTGAAATTCTAGAGAAAATTTGTCTCTTCAACTAACGCTCTATTTTGTACCGTTTTTGTAGAATTTGTAATTTTTGAAAATTTTTGACAAATTTTTAAAAATTAAAAATGAAATTTTTGGCTAATTATAAGATCACTGTAAAAGGAAGTTGTGTGAGTGTATCACACCAGATTTTTAAAATTGACCACACTGTCCTTATATAGCCACTGTAGATTGATTTTTAATGCAGAGCAAATATTTTCTGGATTTTGAAAAATATGGCATGCACAAATAATATCACATACAAACTTCCAATTTTGAACAGCTTCCCTTGAATGTATTTTTAATTGATATAAGTAAGTTTTATTAATCAAACACTTTAATTTGAATCAAATGTTAATATATTTGACAGCCGAAAGCACCGTTAATTTTATGGCATCTGTTAAAAAGGGTTGTAACTATGCTAAAAATGCGAAATTTCTAACTTCAAATATCGAACTTTGAATGTAAATATGTCAAAATGTTGTGAATAATCCGCAATCTTTTTTATGAAAATATGTTCTAGAGATGCTAAATTATTGATCTGTATTAAAATATTTTTGCATTGAGGTATTTAATGTACACCAGACCAGTAATTTACTGCTAATATCTTCCTTTTAATGATGTTTCAATTTTAAACCAGCAGAATAAAAACAAAAATTTCTGTCTGTGTCAAAACTGACGCAAAATCTAACCTGCTAACCTCAAATTTGACATAGACTTACAGTGCCACCAACATATTATTCATACAACAAATATTTCAAAGACAAATTGATGGAAAAAGCATTTATAATTAATCACCCTGTATGAGAATGTTTAAACATTTTGGGTTTTAAAAATGTTCTAATTTGGCAACATTAGGTATTGTTCTGTAGTGGCAACCGTGATAGGAAAAGTTCTGTGACCCTGATTCAGTGTTGCCAACAACGGCGAAAAGTCGCTAAATCTAGGGTATTTAACAAGTGGTTTAGCTAAAAAAAAATAGGAATTTGCGATTAGCGACTTTTCTAGCGTTTTTGATATATTTTAGTTTGAAATTCTAGGGTATTATTTGCAATTTAAAAAAATCTGGTGTGATACACTCACACAACTTCCTTTTACAGTGATCTTATAATTAGTCAAAAATTTCATTTTTAATTTTTAACAATTTGTTAAAAAATTTCAAAAATTACAAATTCTACAAAAACGGTACAAAATCGAGTGTTAGTTGAACAGACAAATTTTCTCTAGAATTTTAAGGTGAATTCAAAAATGTAATAATATACCGGGTGTTTTATTTAAAATAGGAGTTAATAAAAAAAATAGAAAAAAAAACAAAAGAAACCCACTTTAGAAGTATTCAACTGAAAAATCATCTATCTCACATCAATACACATTAAAAATGTAAGAAAAATGTAAAGTTAAAAAAAAATCGTTTGAGCCGTTTTTGAAAAAATCGAAAAAAACTGAAAAATCATAAGAGTAAACACCTACTTCCGGTTATACGATTTTCTTCAAAAGCTTGCTGTCTCATCTACATAGTACACAAAACTTATATATGAAGTTTCAACGCCATACCTCTTTTAGTTTTTGAGATATTCTGTTCACAGACAGACACACACACACACAGACACACACACAGACACACACACAGACAGACCAATGAAAAAAAATATGTTTTTTGGGATCAGGGGACTCTAAAACGTGAAGATCCGTTGAAAACTCAATTTCGAATTTTTGGGGTGAATCCAATACTTCCTTTATAGTGAAAGGAAGTAAAAAAAATATGTAAAAATTTATTAGTTTCAATATTTCTAAAGCTACACATACATCTATCCTCAACAATTTTCATAAACGAAAGAATTTCAAAATATTATTTGCAAATTTGTTATACGATATGATTAACGCCTGAAATTATATTATGTTTACCTGACATTTATTTGTATTTCGTACTTGACCAGACGGTCATATTTGCGCTCATGACGCCGGAGATTTGAAATTAAAAACTGAAGGAGCTTTATCTGGATTCTTTGCCACGTTTGCACATTGCACAATATATCGTTGTCAATTGTAATCACTTGGTACGAAGAATTAGAACGTTAAATTGTTTTTTCCCTAAATAAATAGGTAAGTTTTTATTTTTATATTCATAAGTAGTTTACGTATTTCTTTATTCTGTGGAAAAAAATTAATGCTTGATTTTCTAATGTGGGTATTTCGTATTTGGCGACTTTTGATCTGAAAATAGAGACTTTTAGTACCCATTTAGCGAATACAACTTGCGAAGAGTTGGCAACACTGCCCTGATTAAGTGATTACGCACAAACTTTCAAAAGTAATGGCTTGAGGTTTTGTCAAATTAAAACAGGTGTTATTCTGGGATTAAATAATTAATCAATTCATATTTCTCACCTCGAATCGTATTAAATGACCGGCTTCAACTCTCCGACAACGTTGACGTTCAAAATCTCTGTTTAGTTAAACTTGAGTGTCTGTTGCAGCAAGACATTTGAAACGCAGGTTAAGTGTTGTGTGGGTTAAAGCGAACAGTTATTAAGTATTATGCTTTACTTTACAGATGGTTTAATCGACCACTATGTTATTATTGAAGTAGTTCCTGATCGTTCGAACTAATCTATAAGGACTTCGCTTTGGTCGTTTAAGGTAAACTGCAAACTGTGAACACTAGAAGAAAAACGGTTACTACCTTTACCAAATATTGATTATCTTGTGCAGGTGGGATTGAAATCTCACAATATTTTGTGTCCAAAGGTAAGAATTTAGGTTAGCTGTAGTTTAAGATTTCTATGTAGGTACTTCGTACAAACATTCGTGTGTAATGTAAAAAATATTTGTAGGCTGTAAGAAGCGGGTTAATTTTTCTCTCCTTCCTATATTGCTGGCTCTAGGAACGGTAGTTCAAAGTTGGGGTCGCTCCAAAAAGCATGCAGCGGCCATACCCTGGTACACTGTCTTGGCCGGCAGGCAAAACCTGGTAGAGGGGGATTCCAAATTGTAGGGATCTAAACATGTTAGTCCCACCATTATGCACAAAGCCTAGTATGGGAGGAAAGGCAGTTTGTGTCGATAGGCATCTACACTGGCAGACGTCGCATATCTAGCAGAGCACAGCCAAAGGCTCGGAGGGCACCAGCAGGAACCATAGTGCTGGGAGGCCAGAGACTACATCCGAAGACTTCTCCAATTGTGTCAGTTTGTTGTCCCACTGGATTTAGAAAGCTGAAGACTAAAGAGCAGATTTACACCTGCGCAATGTTACGATACTTTTGGAGTGTCCCCCGTAGTATTGAACTTTCGCTAGCTGAATTTTTGAACTTGAATATTTATGGTTGGCTTTTGTCAATTTTTGCATGCTTTAAACTAGGTATAATTAGCTGTATCTTATTTTTAATTATTTTCCTATAATTACCAAGCAGTTTGGTAAGCAACTCTTCGAATAATTACCCATATTCTACTAATTAAATTTATTTTGGTCAAATTCCTACAGATATTTGTATATGGCGCTTAGGCAACCCCTGTTGCAAATTATTCTGCACTATTCTATTTGTTGCTAGATAAAGGATATCATTTCTTGCAGTCACACTTTTCAGGCTGGTTTTTTCGCATCTTCTGGCCCAAAAATTTTGGAAAGTTTTGATAACTGGTAGCTGGTGGATTTTTGAGCTCTTTCCCATTTTAAACTTGGTGCAGGCTGCTAGTGCTTCGGCCGTGTGCTTAAATTTGTGAGCTAATTAGTATAGCTCAGCTCCGTTTTGATTTTTCGGAGGATCTGAAAAAGCACATGTGCCCTTAAGACGTTCGTATTTGATTTGGTTATACTTACGTCCTTCGCAACTGCGGATTCGTTTGAGGCCGGCATTGTTTCTGCCCTTTCCTCTGGCTCAATTCCAGCGTGAGGTAAGATAAGGCCAGTTTCTTCTTATTTGGGACTTATTTGGGCGTCGTGCGTTATAGCCATTTACTGTCGGATGCCATTTACTGTGGGATGCCATTTCCTGTCGGCTACGATCTTGGGAGAGTTTGGACGCTTCCTGCGAGAGGTTGGACTCCTATCTGAAGAGGCTTAGCATTTCTCGTTCGGCTCCTCTCCGCGGGCACCCAAACCGTCGACTCGGGCTCCTGAAATTAGCGAGTAGTCAAGGAATTCTGCAATTCCCTGGGAGCTACGCTAGAGGGTGTAGCACTGCACTCACCTGCGACACAATCACCGCTTCCTCGGTCCGCTGGGCCTCCCGCTGTGTCTGCCGGAACCCCCGTTGCTTCTGCCGTCGTCGTCCCCCCCCCCCCCCCGCAGGCCAAAGGTTAGGAGCCGACATGTTTTTTTCTACAGTCAAGAAACTGATTTAGTTATCACTCCTTGTGCTTGGTGTAATCTTATAGTTAGTTATTAGAATCTCGTCTCGTTAACAGATAGGGCATGTATGATATTTTTGGCATAGCAATGCTTCGTCTAGTTAGATGTTAGTGCATGCTTTTGTATAATTTTAATGCGTTATTATGATAGGGCTATTGCAAATTTCGAGCGCCCATTTTGTGCAGGCTACTGATCTTTATTGAATCTTTAATCGAGCTTACCCGAATTGGTAAAGACAGCTCTGCGGCTCAACCCTGTAGGAGCCTTCGGTTTTGAATTGGCCCCGAACCACGGCGTCTCCGTGGAACCTACGAATTTACAGTTTAAATTATCCCTCATGTTGCTGCCTTATTTGCATTCATGGGCAGCCTGGCGAATTAACGTCAGAACGCTTACTAGAGTTCTGTTTAGGTGGTTCCGCTGCTGAGGACTGGGGGTTTGTCGGCCGCCGCGCCCCATTGAGCTTCCCTGCAAATTGTATGTTAGGTCATCCGCGCTAGTATTTCAGTTTTAAGGCAGTACTTACCGCATGTTGCCTACGGTTTGCTCGATATCCTCGGGTTTATTTCGACGCCATTTGCATGTCGGTCGCTGAGGTCTGACGTCATATTTAGCGTATAGTGGCTAGAGAACCGATTACGGTAGCCGATTGTCTTACTTTGGAGTCGCGTGAACCCGTTAATTATTTTGTCGGAACTCTGTTTGCGGCGTTCGCGATTTTTCCGCGTTATTGTAATTTATTTGCGAGCCTCTACGTAGGTACAAGTTTGCCGAAGGTTTATTCAAGCGATTGCTTTAGCGTTCATTTATGTACCTGATGTATTTCCACTGAGAAAACTGCTCTGTCACTATATGGGCATAGATCCTGGTAGTTTTGACATTAGAAATTTTGGAATAATTACTTTAGAATCTTTCTGAGCTGATATTCGGGGTTTCGCATCAGCTGAGCGCTTGCATAACCTGGCCCTGCTATATCCTGCCTCACAGGGATTAATCTATTTTTTTTTGTAATTTAATACTCGCTACGCTCTGTTTTTAACCGCGCAATGTTTTAATGTGTTAGCCCATTCACAGGTCATAGTTATTACTGCTCGTGGGCTACTGTTTGCTCGATATTTATATTTATATTTATTATTGCATGTCGCATACTGTGTGTTTTCTTTGTTGTTGCTAGAAATATACAAAGGTTCATACTTATTGCCAAGTATCGCCTTTGCTACTTGTAACTAATACTGCCTACTGCCTGCTGTGATTTATATATATATACGTTAGCCATGCACTATAGTACCCACCAATATTTAAAATAAAGCTGTGATCTATTCATTGGTTGTTGATTTGCTTATTTTTGACTTGCTGGTTTTTATCTTCGACCTTGTGTAAGGTCCGGCACAAGGAATTGGATCTGAGTCTAGGACCTGGCGCCCACTCCTTTCATTTTTTTTTGTATTCTCTTTCAGCATAGCTGGAACCCTGCGACCCTCGCGGCGAGCTAGCCCAACTAGGCCGATAGTTACCAGCCGGCAAAATAACCAATATAACTTTCGCCAAAAGGTAAGGCCGACCGTCTATCTTCCCTTACAGCAACTTGTAATATCCTGGCTTTCTTAATTAATTATTTAATTTTGAACTATGATTGATTACCAATGTTATTAAACTTTTTACTCTCGGATAGCCACAGATGCCAGGGTTCAGTCTGGTTAACTCAAATATACAATCAAGTACACATCAAACAAAGCGATTTATTTTGTATACCTATTTACATTTTAAAACAATAACTAAAATATTCTATGTATTTTCGAATAAACGATTGGAATTTCAATGTATCACGGGCAGGCTGACGCCTACTGGGTTAGGCAAGCCACGATGTTTTCTCCGGTCGTATCTTCTCGGCTACCGGACGAAAGCAGTTCGTAGTTAGGAGAGCGTCCTCTACTCGGCTAAACTGGAAACAGAAATTAGGTTAAGTTGTTTATTTTTTATCGGGGGCATGAAATAAAGTTAGATTTGCCCTTATTTCGGGGTGTTGAGAATGAATTTGACGTGAGACGTAACCTCGTTACGTCAAAGCTATCCTGCAGTGCCCGTGAAACCTCGTGTAATGCAAAAACCTGGTGTGACAAGTGAAAAGGCGGTGGAACTACATATCGTATGTCAGCTAATAACTTTTAAGCCAAATTTGTGTTTAAAGCTGTTACTGAAATTCCAGGGGTGCCTAAGTGATAACTAGGGGTTTTCTAATTGCGTTATTCAAGGTGACTAAACCCTCCTTTAAGCTACCTGAATTACTTTTAGCTTGAAGCTAACCTCACACAATTTTTGGTTTAGATTATGTACTATGAATTGCGGCACTGCAGAAAGCACGGGAAATCTTCAGGACAAGATCCCTCTGGGTAAGTGAAGCTTTGAATTTTTACGAGTACGTTAATTCCGGGAGTTTAGTTGCGGGCTCTTAACCTCGCAATTCTTGTTCAAGCTTATGCGCGGACCTGGAGGGCCACGTTTTTAAAATGCTTTCTGAATGAATTACGTGAACGTTGTCGGGGAGCTGTTTCGAGGAGGTCTAAGACTCTTATCAGGCGTATATGTACAACGAACCACGTACGAGTTTTAGACCACACCGGTTTCGAGGAGTAAACGTATATAAATTCCAGACAGGCATATATAAACAATGATCCACGTCTGAATTTTAAATAAGATAACTCCTGAATAGACTCGACGGAGATCAATAGGCACTGAAAATCAATGGGCCACTTTGATCTTTCGGGGATTTCTGGGAACGATTGGTTCTGGGACTAAAAGTCAAAAGGTGCCTTTTCCAATGGGTGCTACGTCTATTTATACATTACCCATCTCCTTCGTCTAAGCTGGAATTGGGGCGGGAATGCGTCGGAAGATGACCGCCCGTGAGCCCGCGCACCTCGGTCGTTTCTTCGCCTAAACTCGCGCTCTGCGATGTTATCCTTGAATCGTGACGAAGTTTTGGCGGCGACCAAATTTGAACGCATTTTGAATCGTAAATAATAATTTCGGCCGGCGCTAACGTCACACAATCCCCTTCCTATGGAGGAGACAGCCGGTGGGTGGACGTCTTCTTCATGGAACTACCCCTTGTGGCTCGAAAAGCACCTGGAGCGTCTTCAGGACAGGCGTAGAGGTTGCCAGGTGCTGACGATGATGGGCGGCCGGGGTGACTTCGCGTTCCAAAAAAAATATGTATGCGGGATGTTGGTTAATTAAGTCCTAACAGTTGCGCGTGTTTTTTTAAAATCCTGATGGACTCTCCGTTGGGTAGCTTCAAACGGAATTTGCGCGGTCTTTTTGTTGTTCGCTGTCGACGGCGTCCGGGAACCTGGGGCTCTGGCTCGTCGATTATTGGTTTTGAGACCTGAGGTTCCGGCGTGGGCCGTGCTGACTTCAAGGCCTGGGGCTCTGGCTCTGGCAGCGATAATACTGGGATCTGGGGCTCTAGCTCGGACAGTATTATTTCCATGTTCTGGGGCTCTGGCTCGGGGAGCATCAATTCCGGGAGATCGGTAATCTCCACTTCGGGTTCCGGAAGGTGGAGTTGCCGTAATTCTTCCAGGACGGCTGCCAAAGTGCCGCCCGGGGTCAAAGGTACCATTCCCGCTTCCATCGGGACTTCGGAAGGTGAGTCTGGCTGGAGTTCTGGAGGCAATTCCGCCTTATTTTTCTCCAAGCCGCTTTCCGCTGAAGGGCCTATAACTCGAGGCGTCCAGGAGGTCTTAGGCGTCACCGGGTCTGGGGTTAGAGCGCCCATGAGGGCTTTGGGTGGCGTGTCTGGCGGGGCTCGGGTCTCGCCCTTAGTTGGAGACGCGGCTGGATTCTCCGAAGATCCGTCGAATAATCGCTTGAATTTTAGGGCTAATTGCCGGATTGTTAACTCCTGGACAGGGTGAAGTCTCGAAAGCGGGATCTTTACCAGTAGACCTTCTCCGAACGGTTTCGGATCCGGCTTGCGGTGCTTCTTTTTCTCTTTCGGAGCCAGTTGACGGATTGTGAACTGCTGGTCGGGGTGGAGCCTTGCAAGTGGGATCCTTACCAGCAGACCTTCTCCGAACGGTTTCGGATCCGGCTTATGGTGCTTCTCCTTTTCCGGCGTGGCTGGTAAGGGTGACAGCATCGCCGGGACCGGGCTCCATTTTGGCAGGGGACTCCATGCGGCCCTAGGTGGTGAAGTAGGGGCGGCGTACAATTGTGGCGTCCAGGGACGGATTTTCTTTTGGCCCTTTGGCCTACGGCGTAGCTTGAGAGGCCAGGGGCGAACATCCTTACGGTTGCGTACTGGTGACATCTTCGTTGAAGGTGGCTGTACTAATAAATCCACGGACTGCTGGTCGCCCCATTTATACCCATAGTCCGCGTTATCTCAGCCCCCTCTAATTGGGAGCAGGTAGAGTAGGAGTATTTTGATAAGCGGGCTTGATGTCCTTCACGTGGACCCTGCCGATGGCCCTACCGTTCTGGGGGTTGCTCAGCTCCACGATGACGAGGGAAATAATTTTTTGGATCACGTAGGGCCCGACGTATTTTGCGGCTAACTTGGCGGTGATGCCTTGGGCGGCGTCGGAGAGTACCCTATCGCGTTTATAGACCTGGTGCCCGACCTGGGGGCGATACTCTCGCCTTCGGAGGTTATAATGATGGCTTTGTCTGGTGAAGGCTTTGGCGAGATTGTTTCTTACCACGCTCATTACGTCCTCTAATTTTTGAAGTTGTTCGCGGTAGAGACCTGGGGCTGGGGCTTCGTCGTCGGGCCCAAAGTCGGGGTCGGCCGCCTCGCGTACGGATTTTGGCGGCAACATTTCCCGCCCTAAGTTGAGCAAGGCCGGCGTGAATCCTGTCGATTCGTGTTTGGACGTGTTTATCGCAAACATGACCTCGGGCAACCATGCGTCCCATTGTTTTTGATTTCCGCGGGCTAATTGGGCAATAATTGTACCTATGACTTTATTAACCCGCTCCACGGGGTTGGCCTGGGGTGTGTACGGGGGCGTGAGTCGGTGTTTGATGCCGTACTCCGTGGTCAAAGCTCTGAAGAGCTTACTAGTATACTGGGGCCCATTGTCTGAAACAATAACTTTTGGAGTTCCAAATCGGTAAATTATTCTTTCCCTTAGGGCCTGGACTACTGTTTTTGCGGTAGCGGTGCGTAGCGGGTGGACCTCGACCCATTTCGTAAAGCGATCTTGGAACACCAGGAGCCATATATTGCCTTTGGATGACCTGGTGAGCGGCCCGATGAGGTCTGTGCTTATAACCTCCCAAGGGCCTCGTACCCTGGACCAGAACATCTTCCCGGCCGTCTGACGTTGGCTGTGTTTATATTCCTGGCAAGTAGGACAAGAACGTACGTATTTAGTGATTTCTCGTTGCATTCTTGGCCAATAATAATGCTTCTGTATTCTAGAGACAGTTTTCGCCACCCCCAGGTGCCCTGCAGCGGGCTCGTCATGGCATTCCTGCAGGACTTGGGCTCGCTGCGGTTTTGGGATGCACAGCTTCCATATTGGTTGAAAGCCCTCGGCCAGGTCTTCGCTGACGTTGGGGAAGCTCCTGTAGAGGTTGCCGTTCTCTACCTTCCACGTGCTGTATGTTTCGGGGTCGTCTTGCACCAGGTTGGTCATCCTCTGGACCCATGGGCAGTCGACTTCTGGTTGGTGAACCGCCACGGGAGAGAGACCTTCTTTAGGACCTCCTGGAGCTCGGGATAGGGCGTCAGCTACGTGGTTCAACGCTCCCTTACGGTATTCGACCTCGAAGTCATATTGTTGAAGCTCGAGGGCCCATCTTGCCAGCCTTGCGGAAGGATTAGGTAAGTTTTGTAACCACTTTAGGCTCCTGTGGTCAGTTATTACCTTAAAATGGTATCCTTCCAGGTACCCTTTATATTTCTTGATCGCAAAGAGTACTGCCAGGCACTCTAGCTCCGTCGCGGAGTAACGGGTTTCAGCATCCGCCAAGGAACGGCTGGCGTATGCAATCACTCTTTCTTGGCCCTCTAACACTTGTGTGAGGACGGCTCCCAGGCCAGTGGTGCTCGCGTCTGTTTGAAGCACGAAGGGCACAGAGAAATCGGGACATGCTAAGATCGGCGCTGAAGTTAAGGCAGTCTTCAGCTGCTCCAGGGCTTCCTGCTGCTTCTCAGTCCATTTGAACTTGGCGCCTTTCTTCAGCAGTTCATTTAAGGGGGCCGCTAGTCGAGCGAACCCTGGTATGAATTTCCTGTACCAGGAGGCCATTCCCAGGAACCTGCGGATAGCCTTCGGATTCTTGGGTGCCTCCATCCGGGTGATGGCCTCCACCTTCTCTGGATCAGTATGAATTCCCTCCTTATTGACTATATGACCTAGATATTTAAGTTCTGGCTGGCAAAAATTACATTTTTCTTTTTGCAGCTGGAGTCCGGCCGCCCGCAACCGTTGAAACACTTCTCGGAGGTGCTGTAGATGTTCCTTGAACGATCTGCTGACGATTATGATGTCGTCTAAGTAGCAGAAGGCGTTGGGTTCCATCTCTGGGCCTATGACGCTGTCTAGGAACCTCTGGAACGTCGCCGCCGCCGCGTGAAGCCCGAACGGCATAACTTTAAACTGATACAAGCCCCGTCCAGGTACTGTGAAGGCCGAAATGGGACGACTTGCTGCTGCCAAGGGGATCTGCCAGTAACCGTGTTTCAAATCCAAGGTGCTTATGTACTGGGCACCCCGGAGTTTGTTCAAAATTGCGTCTATAAAGGGGATGGGATAAGCATCGGTTTGTGTTGCCTCGTTTACCTTTCGGAAATCTATGCAAAATCTGTACTGGCCGGTTGGCTTCTTCACCAGGACGACGGGGGAGCTGAACGAACTTTTGGACGGTTCTATCACCCCCTCGGCTAACATCTTGTCGACTTCCGCGTCGATCACGGCTTGCATGACGGGGTTGCGAGGGTAGTATCTTTGTTTAATGGGTCCAGTGCCCTCCTTCAGGACTATACGATGCTCAACTAAGGTAGTGGGACCTCTAGTGCCTTGGAACTTCCGCAACTCTTCCTCGAGAAACCTGGATAACTGGCTGGATTGAGTTGGGGACAAAGGCTGGATGCCGGCTAGTCCCTCCAGGTCTTGGTGAGACTGTAAGGGTATCTCTGTTTCACCTAGAGTTATCGCCTGGGCTACGGGGTTGATAATAGCTCTGTACTTAGTGAGGAAATCGAGTCCCAGGATTATGTCGCTTGACAGGGTATCTACGACGCTGACCTGTAGGCTGTAGGCGAGGTCTTCGATCATCAGGGTAAGATTATACTGGCCTTGCGTCTTGACGATTCTACCGTCGGCTAATTGGACGCGGGTCTGGGTTGATTGGCAACTTACGGTGCCTTGTTGTTTCAGGAACCGTTGGAGCTTTTCTCCTATGTAAGATTGTGCAGCCCCTGTATCGACCAGGGCGTTGAATGCCTTTCCGCGGAGAACTACTTGGAGAAACAGTCGAGCATCTAGAGCGGCTACAGCTGTCTGGGTCTGGGTTTCTTTGTAGAAATGTTTAATTCGCTGGAGCCACTGCGACCATTCGGGTTGTAGTCGACTCTTGGAGGCCCTGGCCTTCTTCTGTCGTGGACGCCTCACAGTTCCCGACGGCCGGTTGCGTTTCCCGACCTCTTGCAGGTACAATCTCTGGTGAGGGTGCCTTCCTTACCGCACCATGAACAGAAAAGTTTCGTAGGCCTTCGGCATTGGAAACGGGTATGGCCGCGCTGGCCACATTTCCAGCAGTTTTCGGTGCGACTGTATGCTGGTCGGGCTGTGGAGTTGCTCTGCTGAGGGACCTGGTGACTGCTTTTTACAGCCTCGCGCTCCTGCAGCGACGACACGGGGGGCATTTGGAAATTCGAGGGAGGTGTCGTCTTTGCTTTTACTGGTTTGTACGCTGTCTCCTCCATATAGGCTTGACTTGCTATCGGTGGGGGCTGAAACGACGCCTGCTCCAGCTGCAGGGCCTCGTATTCCTCGGCCATTCGTATAAGCCCTGCCATGCTATGGAAGTCTTTCCTGCGGATGTATAATTTGTATTCGGGGCGGAGGTTCTCATAGATTCGTTCTAATTGCTGGAGTTCGTCCGTGATACCAAATCGGCGCAACAGGGTCTGGATGGACGTGGTGAAGTCTGCCACGGATTCTTTTTGCCCCTGTGTTCTGTTACGAATTTCTTCCGCCATCCGGAACTGAAATCGCGGGGGCAAATACTGAGTTTTAAAAGCTTCGACGAAGCTTCTCCAGCTTGGCCAATTCTGCTTGTTGTTTCTAACCCACAGCAAGGCTTTCCCCTTGAACAGCTCTGGCAACGCTGTGAGTACTTGTTGCTCTTGGAATTGATAGCAATTTGACAATTCTTCGATCCTCTCTAGGAAGGAAATCGGATCTGTGGTGCCATCAAACTTGAGCCCCCACTTGCGAATGCTGTTGCAGACTTGGGCTATGTTGGGGCTGGTGGTCGCTGGAGTTGTCGCTCCGGTTTGCTCGTTGGCCTGTTCGCCTACTCTTTCCCGGGTCTCGGTTTGATCTTCTTCTTGCTCTTCGTCCTGCACTTCGTCCTCTTCGTCTTCCTCCACGTCTCCTTCTCCGCTACTTTTCAAGTATTGAGACATTCGTTGACGTAGCTGCTGTGCGTTTCCTTCGCTGCTTAATCCAGCCCCGGCCAGGACGCCTCGGAGGACCTCCACTCTTAAATTGTAGATCCATCCTACCCTTACCCTCGGAGGGGCTACCGGTCTATCAACGCTTTCGCGGTCGTGGTCAGACATACTGGGAACAGAGTTTGTATATTAATCAAATCAAAACTGTTAACTCTAAACTAAATCTTTATTTTCAGGTAAAAATTGCTCGAGCGCCACTTGGATTTTCCCTGGGTCTTTGTTGCTGGAGGAAACGGCTCTGAATTATACTTGGCTATATACTTGAGTTTATGTCTCTGCTCGGGCTGGCCATGTAATATCCTGGCTTTCTTAATTAATTATTTAATTTTGAACTATGATTGATTACCAATGTTATTAAACTTTTTACTCTCGGATAGCCACAGATGCCAGGGTTCAGTCTGGTTAACTCAAATATACAATCAAGTACACATCAAACAAAGCGATTTATTTTGTATACCTATTTACATTTTAAAACAATAACTAAAATATTCTATGTATTTTCGAATAAACGATTGGAATTTCAATGTATCACGGGCAGGCTGACGCCTACTGGGTTAGGCAAGCCACGATGTTTTCTCCGGTCGTATCTTCTCGGCTACCGGACGAAAGCAGTTCGTAGTTAGGAGAGCGTCCTCTACTCGGCTAAACTGGAAACAGAAATTAGGTTAAGTTGTTTATTTTTTATCGGGGGCATGAAATAAAGTTAGATTTGCCCTTATTTCGGGGTGTTGAGAATGAATTTGACGTGAGACGTAACCTCGTTACGTCAAAGCTATCCTGCAGTGCCCGTGAAACCTCGTGTAATGCAAAAACCTGGTGTGACAAGTGAAAAGGCGGTGGAACTACATATCGTATGTCAGCTAATAACTTTTAAGCCAAATTTGTGTTTAAAGCTGTTACTGAAATTCCAGGGGTGCCTAAGTGATAACTAGGGGTTTTCTAATTGCGTTATTCAAGGTGACTAAACCCTCCTTTAAGCTACCTGAATTACTTTTAGCTTGAAGCTAACCTCACACAATTTTTGGTTTAGATTATGTACTATGAATTGCGGCACTGCAGAAAGCACGGGAAATCTTCAGGACAAGATCCCTCTGGGTAAGTGAAGCTTTGAATTTTTACGAGTACGTTAATTCCGGGAGTTTAGTTGCGGGCTCTTAACCTCGCAATTCTTGTTCAAGCTTATGCGCGGACCTGGAGGGCCACGTTTTTAAAATGCTTTCTGAATGAATTACGTGAACGTTGTCGGGGAGCTGTTTCGAGGAGGTCTAAGACTCTTATCAGGCGTATATGTACAACGAACCACGTACGAGTTTTAGACCACACCGGTTTCGAGGAGTAAACGTATATAAATTCCAGACAGGCATATATAAACAATGATCCACGTCTGAATTTTAAATAAGATAACTCCTGAATAGACTCGACGGAGATCAATAGGCACTGAAAATCAATGGGCCACTTTGATCTTTCGGGGATTTCTGGGAACGATTGGTTCTGGGACTAAAAGTCAAAAGGTGCCTTTTCCAATGGGTGCTACGTCTATTTATACATTACCCATCTCCTTCGTCTAAGCTGGAATTGGGGCGGGAATGCGTCGGAAGATGACCGCCCGTGAGCCCGCGCACCTCGGTCGTTTCTTCGCCTAAACTCGCGCTCTGCGATGTTATCCTTGAATCGTGACGAAGTTTTGGCGGCGACCAAATTTGAACGCATTTTGAATCGTAAATAATAATTTCGGCCGGCGCTAACGTCACAAACTGTTTATCCACTGTAATATATCCACGCGTCGTTGATCATTGCTAGCCTATGGATTCGATTTGGACCAAAAACAACCTTTGCCGATGGACAAATGGCGACGGGGTAAGGTCTGATGTTCCTGCACCTAGTCAGATGTTTACACGAAGGCGGTCATGGGAGCGTAGTTGTATTTGCCATTGATTTTTGGATCCACCCAGGAAAATGCTTGTTATTTGATATTGGCTCGCTTACCTCGTTTGGTGCTATGTGTATTGAGGCAAATGGTGCTGGCATCGCCTACCAGACATCCTCCCCACGATTTTCGCTATGCTGTTGGAAGACGGCTTCTGCTCCGTGCATCCTTGGCGCACTAGGTGCTTCCGAGAAGCTGGTGGCTTGCGATCGGCCCTGGATAGCAGCACGAGTGAATCGTATGTAACATGACTTGAGGTGTGTATATGTGTACTAGCGTAACAACCGCTTAGCTAATTGTAGGCATTTCTTATAGTAGTATTTGCATTGTAGGGTTATTTGTGTGTAACTTGCATTAGGGCATATCTGCCGAATCGAATTTATTGTGTAATTTGCATTTGGGATTATTTGTTGATTCGTATCGCGCTTCGTGTAATCTGTAGAGTATACTATTTTTATGGTAACTGTATTAGCCATGCTCGTGATATAAGATCGTAGATATTTTGTGTTATCGAATTGTTTGCTACGCTTAGATTTGCTTACCGTTGGATTGCAGTAAATGTGATGAAGGCCGCCTTAAACTGGGCCCTGTAACGTAATATAACACTCAGATATGCTATTGAACTATTTTAAGACAGTTTAGTTTATCTAGATTACAGGCTAGCCGTATTTTTACACAACTTTGGCCACTGCATTTCGCCTAACTTAGTTGCAGAGATTAGCCTTGCAAACGTCAAATGTCACTAGGTTGTAGGGTGTAATTAGCGAACCGCTCACGGTAGTTTAATGCTCAAACTTTGGATATTCGTAAAATCTATTTTGGTAATCTGGTATTTTAGCTTTTGTTAGGAGCATAATTCAAGCCGTTGCTTTTACTAGTCATATATATGAACTTGATGAGTTTAAAACAGAAACCGCCAAGCCCTGTATGATCATACAACCGTAACAGCGGGCTTCGAGCCTTGGAAATCTTGATGTCACATTTAAATTGTAAGCTAACATTTGGGGTTGTAGTTAGCATTTTTGCTTGCATAGCTCTAGTTTTCGCAGCACTCTGCCTCACAGTATGCGTGCGAATTATTGTACTTGTGTTGCCAATTGGGTAGCAACTTATTTTCTTTATTCGTGATAGATTATAGCACAGGATGTCCTACTTTTAGCCGTTGATTGATATATATGAAATGTATAGATGCAGTGCCTTCGCTGATTTTAACGTGTTTATTGTTGATTTATTGGATTGTATATTGTTACTTGTTTATTGCTGATTTATTGGTTTGTGTATTGATATTTGTTTATTGCTGTGCCTTTGATTTACTCGTATTTTGTTAGATTTTGGTTGATGATTTGCCTGTCTGTGTTCGACTTGAACTTGTTATTTTGTTGCACTATAGTACCGAATAAAGCTGTGATATTTTTATTGGTCGTTGCTATTTTGTTTAACTTGCTGGTTTTTATCTCCGACCTTGTGAACGGTCCGGCACAAGGGTGATTCGATGTCGAGAACCTGGCGCCCACTCTCTTCGTATTTCTTTTAGTATCCTTTTCGGCGTAGTTGGAACCCCGATCCTCGCGACTAGTTAGCCCACTAGGCCGATAGTTACCAGCCGGCAAAATATCAAATACAACTTTCGCCAAAAGGTAAGGCCGACCGTCCATCTTCCCTTACACTAACCAGATGATCGTTTGGCAGCAGTTCCTGATACACTTGCAACCGGTAAGGAAAATAATCAAATTGCTTCTTAATATCCTATGAGATGTTGAATATGAAACATTTAATTGCTGTCCTAAATGGCGAACAGATACGTGTGGTTGTTCTTGCACAATTTGTCTCGCATTGTTAACTACTTCTTCAGTGCGTATGTTGCAAATAGTATGTATCATTTTTAGGTCATGGGCCAAAAGGTTTAATTTCAAAATTGTTCCGCCCCATAATATTTCTAATAGTTCTTTCAGATACCTAAAACAGTACAAAGCCGAAAATTAAAGCAACGGTTAAGTTTTATGCATAATTAATATGTATGTCCCAAAAGTCACTAAGCCGGGCAAAGATTTCAGTTTCACTGAGGTCTGGCCTGTCGGCTTTATAATGCCTGTAGGCCTTTGTAATTTGTAGTTCTGTGTCACCTTTAATGACTTTTGGCATATTTACTTTAGTACTACAATTTGTTGACAGATAGATATCCATGACGCTGATGTCCATACATATTATGCCTAGTGGCAAACAAAGTATGAAAGCACTGGCAACATTGCACGTTTAACCTCAAAATGTCAAATTAGGCACTTTCGTGAGCCTCCTGTACATAACAGCTGATTCTGACAAAGTGTCAGAAAGAGATTCTAGGGAGTTTTAATTTTATTAAACATAAAAACAAAATTCCATGTCTACCTACTTGGCAAATAACTATTGAACGGTTTATACTTTTAAAGCAAAATTTATTACGTCTTGCAATTTCTATTACTATTCTATTACGTTTCTATTAAATTTGTTTTTTTATGTTGGAACAAAATCTGTAGGTGATAGTTTTTAGATAAACATTAACAGATTATATGAATTTATGTAGTTTTTTATAATAAAGGGTCAATTTAACACTATTACCTTGTACGTGTAAAATGTTTTGAACTTTGCTCGGCATTGGGCAACCTTAGGCTAGTAAACTTTTGAAAAATGTGTCGCTCCTGTGTAAAGTAAATAGTTATCGCTATTATATGGTCTAATATGGTCAATAATTTT
Source organism: Agriotes lineatus (assembly GCA_940337035.1). Lineage (NCBI taxonomy): Eukaryota > Metazoa > Arthropoda > Insecta > Coleoptera > Elateridae > Agriotes > Agriotes lineatus. The sequence goes on along the minus strand of CALNHX010003547.1, from coordinate 63,575 downwards.
CATATGAAATGCAGGGAACGCATTGCCACTTGATAGAATTGTGTTGGTACATACATTTCTGGTTACTATTTTTCAGTGAGGTTAGGTTTCATGTTGACTGGTTGACATCTTAATTATTTTAAATTGTAGTACTGTTTATTATAAACTGAATTTGTCCTCATACCTAATTTATAAAATCAGACTTCAAGTTTATAATAGGCACAACTAAAATTTAAAATAATTAAATGTCAACCACTCAACATGAAACCTAACCTCACTGCAAAAATAATGTACCAACACAAATCAGTCTAGTGATAACGCTTGTTGCCAATAATAATTGTTACCTTAGAATTTCGCTATTTGCATTTCCATATAAAAAAATCTGGTGTGATACACTCACACAACTTCCTTTTACAGTGATCTTATAATTAGTCAAGAATTTCATTTTTAATTTCTAAGCATTTGTCAAAATTTTTCAAAAATTACAAATTTTACAAAAACGATACAAAATAGAGCGTTAGTTGAAGAGATACATTTTTTCTAAAATTTTAAGCTGAATTCAAACATGTAATAATATACCGGGTGTTCTATTTAAAATAGGAGTGAATAAAAAAATAGAAAAAAAACAAAAGAAACCGACTTTAGAAGTATTCAACTGGAAAATCACCTATCTCACATCAATACACATTAAAAATATAATAAAATGTAAGGTTTTAAAAAAAATCGTTAGATCCGTTTTTTAAAAATCGAAAAAAAAACTGAAAAATCACAAGAGTAAACACCTACTTTCGGTTATGCGATTTTCTTCAAATGCTTGCTGTCTCATCTACATAGTACACAAAACTTATATATGAAGTTTCAACGCCATACCTCGTTTCGTTTTTGAGATATTCTGTTCACAGACAGACACACATACAGACCAATGAAAAAAATATGTTTTTTGGGTTCAGGGGACTCGAAAACGTGATGATCTGTTGAAAACTCAATTTCGAATTTTTGGGGTCAATCCAATACTTCCTTTATTGTAAAAGAAAGTAAAAAACTGATGATTTTGACGGATTTGAGTAGAATTTAAATTATTATTAGTCTATTACCCAAACTGCCAAATCTATTACTATTTTTAAAAATTTCTATTACGGAAAAAAATCAAGAGTTGGCAACACTGGATGAAGTACATAACTTTCAAAAGTAATCGACTTGATGTTTTGTCAAATTAAAATAGGTGTGATTCTGGGATTAATTAATTAATCAATTCATATTTCTCACCTCGAATCTTATTAAATGACCGGCTTCAACTCTCCGACAACGTTGACGTTCAAAATCTCTGTTTAGTTAAACTTGAGTGTCTGTTTCAGCAAGACATATTTGAAATGGAGGTTAAGTGTTGTGTGGCTTAAGGCGAACAGTTATTAAGTATTATTCTTTACTTTACAGATGGATTAAAGGACCGCTATGTTATTATTGAAGTAGTTCCTGATTGTTCCAACTAATCTATGAAGACTTCGCTCTGGTCGTTTAAGGTAAACTGCAAACTGTGAACACTAGAAGAAAAACGGTTGCTACCTTTACCAAATATTGCTTATCTTGTGCAGGTGGAATTGAAATCTCACAATATTTTTTGTACAAAGGTAAGAATTTAGGTTAGCTGCAGTTTAAGATTTCTATGTAGGTATTTAGTACAAACATTCCTGTGTAATGTAAAAAATGTGTGTAGATCGTAACAAGCGGCTTAATTTATCTCTCCTTCCTATATTGCTGGCTCTAGGAACGGTAGTTCAAAGTTGGGATGGCTCCAAAAAGCTGTAGTGCATGCAGCGGCCATACCCATACCCTGGTACACTGTCTTGGCCCGCAGGCCAGGTAGAGGGGGATTCCAAATTGTAGGGATCTAAACATGTTAGTCCCACCATTATGCACAAAGCCTAGTATGGGAGGAAAGGCAGCTTGTGTCGATAGGCATCTACACTGGCAGACGTCTTATATCTAACATAGCACAGCCAAAGGCTCGGAGGGCACCAGCAAGAACCATAGTGCTGGGAGGCCAGAGACTACATCCGAAGACTTCTCCAATTGTGTCAGTTTGTTGTCTCACTGGATTTAGAAAGCTGAAGGCTAAAGAGCAGATTTACACCTGCGCAACTGTTTATCCACTGTAATATATCCACGCATCGTTGATCATTGCTAGCCTATGGATTCAATTTGGACCAAAAACGACCTTTGGCAATGGACAAATAAGAACGGGGTAAGGTCTGATGTTCCTGCACCTAGTCAGATGTTTACACGAAGGCGATCATAGGAGCGTGGTCACTCGTGCATTTACTGTAGGTAAAAATGCAAGCTCGGCAGCACCTATGGCGACAATGCAGCCCTATTTAGGGAAGTGCTGCTTTCCCCAATCAGGGGTGGAAACTAGAAAAGGTGTCCTAAAAATCACTCACCTCACAAAACTCAGCGGGTGATAATCACAGTCGCTCGTGCATCAACTATACACGTGGTCAAACACGGAAAAGAAAGATGATTCATCATTACTCAAAGTAGCTACCTGGAATGTCCGGACCTTACGAGACCGTAAATGTAAATTACAAAGATATGGAATTGACCTGGCCTTGCTAACCGAGAGTCGCTTTGCAGGCGAAGGACAACTTCAAATTTGGTCACAACGGCTAATTTCGATCTTGCTCAGAACACCCAACTTGGTCACAGCGCCCAACTTGGTCATAACGCCCAAGTTTGACCTTGGTCATAACTCCCCAACTTTTTTTGAAGCACATTTTCATAGAATTTTCGGGCTAGATTCAAGTTCATAGCTGAAGACGTGCAGGCACCCAAGTAAGTGTACAGACCTTATACTAGAGATGGTTGTCAATTCCCGGACCTACTCTTTTGAACCTAGTTTGGTTGCCGGAGTAGGTGCACCTGGTTCGGAGTTCATAAAAGAGTAGGTCGCCTGATCCGGCGATCCTTCAATGAAACAAACCATTTTGCACCTAAGCCAAATGCGCTAGCGTTGAGGAGCGTCGAGTAGCGGAACTGTGGAACGGAATACGGGACTGGCTGACTCTCGCTCCTAGGAAGTGGATCGGATTGCTTCTGTTTCTCAGACTGCAAAGATATCGAATTTGAAATGGGAATGGAAATGGATCGACGCAGTTTGCGCTTCGCAATCGTTCATAACTAAGTAGGAACTGCATAATCTACCAAGGAATTCCAGATTCAGATTTGGAATTGCGGAATCGGTATGGCAATGCCTCGTGTGTTGTGTCTAACAAAATCATAGACCATGTGCTGTTCCAGTCTATACGATAGTTTCTAAAAACATGAGGGAAAAAATGAAATGCTTAGATGATAATAATGAACTCAGAAAAACATTTATTACATACAAACATTATTAAAACATTTTAGACTCTTAGGTAACAAATTAAATTAACGGTAACGCTTGGGTTTGTGGGATTTGCCGAATATGTGGTTTTTGTGGTATTAATTTACGACGGCGTAGTTTTTGTGCTTTGAAATGTCATTAATAAGGAATAAATAGAAAAAGCGAAAACATTTCAAATTTTTAAATTGTAATAGACATATTTAATTTATTGTAATAGTTATTGATGCCCTGCTAATGCAATGAAAGAATTTGTTTACAATTAAAACAGACGTGCCAGCAAAAACTTCTGACCAGAGTTGTCGGATTCAAATCAAAATCACATCCCCTACATTAACATTTGAGTCATAACATGCGACTGTAGGTGCAGGCCCATCCGAGATCTGACTCCGACCGCTCCAGCATCTAGCGAGACCTGCAATTTCCTGGCGACCGGGAACGGAACTTCCATATATGTATTTGGTAATTGAATACTGTTGAATTTTAATTATTTTTACTGCAACATGATTGACGTGGTCGGGTTACAAGTCAATAAAAAGATTAGGCAAACATACATTTTGAAAAATATATTGTAGTCGAAAGTGTTGGAAATATTTAAAGTCGCGGCTTTCTTTGAGCGTTTGTCCAGTAAGATTCTCTACAGAGGAGTTGTGCACACATTTATTTATATACACTTACATTTTTGTTATCTGTTTCCATATATTTTTTATAGTAAAGTAATTTTCTTTTTCCAATACCTATTTATAAAGCTGTATTGTATCTGTGCAAATCTTCATGGTAAAGCAACATTTTAATGATGAGGATGGACAAAGTGTTACTTTATTCACAAGTGAATAAAGTAGTCAACAATCCATAGCAACTTACAAAATACAAACATGTTTCCGTGGGAACTAACTAGTACACAACCAAGTAATATGATTGCGTATTTAAAATTATTTATTCAATTTTAAAACTTTTATACAATTATTAATTGTAGGTATTGGAAAAAGTTTTATATGCTACACGTGAATAAAGAGATTTTATCGATTCAGAGAAATTATCTCACTCGGCTGTTTCATGAGCTTAAGTTTTGACCTTACGAATAAAACGCCTCTTTATTTACTTGTACCATACATAACTACTTTCCAACACGTACCTATAAAGTTGTAAGTGCTTTAGCCACTAAAGCCACGTTGCTAGAGTAACACTTTAACGATAATAGTGGATAAAATTTCTTTTAATCACTAGCGAATAAATTGTGGTTTTTGTAAATAAAAAAAACCATAGGAAATAACACAGTGAGCTTTGGTAACTAGCGATATCATTGTGTCAAACTGTCAGGTGTCAAGTTTTTTTTTGGAAATATTAAGTTCAAATTCTAATTAGGAAAAACTTTAATAATTGTAGGAGTTGGAAATAGTAATTTATGTATTTAGTGTGTAAAGAGAGCCATTTTGGCGTGAGGATGTGAGTTTTGTGCTCAGCGGTAGCGAGGCGTGAAAAAGCAACTGAATACCAAAATGGCTCTTTACACTCGAAATGCATACACATTTTTTTCTACGGTACTAAATAAATGACAAAATTGTTAAATAATTGAAATTTCTTTATAACAGGCACGCAGAAATACATCACTGACATTGTGTAACACACTATGTACCTACTTGTACTGTATAAAGGAACTTGATCGCTTACTTTAATTATTAAATATGTATCATTGGGGGCCTCTTGCAAAAATTTGATTACTTCCATTTTAGACAGCACTTTTGATTTTTTAGGTTTGTAACCCACATGTTTTTTCTTTAAAAAAGCATTCACTCTTTTGTAGCCGCCCACGTCCACATTCTGTTTCGTCAGAGTGTTGCCTTTATCATTGAAAATATGAACCACAATGTAGGTGGCTTCATTACTTTTGCAAACTGTACCGTTATTTCTCAAAATAGACAAAAATGTTATTTGAAGAAGTTACTTAGAATTAAAAGTAGGTGTCAAATATAAAGTCACAGTTACTTGCTCCGAAAACAATTTTTACTGGTTTCTCCTATTTTTTTCTTACCATCCTGTGTATTACCAAATGAGATTCTTCAAAGTTAAATTATCAACGGATACAATAAACGTGTACTGTCAAACCTGAGTTTCCTCTCACTCAACAACCAGGATATTATGTGATTTGAAATAAGTGCTAACAAATCTCATTTTTGTGTCAAACAAGTATTTTCAAAATAATTTAATAACAAACGGACCAAATAACAATTCAAATCAATTATAATTTTTAATAGATATGTTATAACAAATGCTTCCAATTAACATATTTGTGTATTTTGAAAAATAAGGTTACTTTATTCTTCAATTATTTTCATATTTTCAAACCCCCCTCGTATATCAAGTAGGATATTTAAATTTTTGCAAGTGCATTTTTAATTTGAGAAGCTGCAGAGGTTTTAATGAAGAATAAAATGTTCTGATGCACCTTACACCTTAGGGTAAAAAGGTTTTTTGATTATATATATATATACAGGGTGAGGCACATAAAGTGTTACAGAGCAATAGCACTCAAACTATTGATCACATCCAAAAATGTTTCAGACAAGAGTTTCAGTGTTCGAGAAGGCCGTCATTCTGGACCACCCTATTTTTTTATCGGTGGAGGCGCTGAAACTACGTCAAGGTCAACTCCACTTTTTTAAATGGAACCATGTATTTTTTTTTAGATGACATTATTACCAATTTGAAGATAAATTCAGCGACCTGAAACACAAGGTCATTCTAGTCACGCAAAGTATGAAAATAGTCGAAAAATCGAAAAATGCAACAGTGCAACAAACACGAGTCAACACGACGGTGCACCACCCCATTATGCTCTGTGTTTAAGACAAGTGATGAATGAGATTTTTGGCGAAAAGTGGATAGGATGAGGCGGTCCTGTAGCTTGGCCACCTCGATCACCAGATCTAACATCAGCAGATTACTTTTTATGGGGTTTTGTCAAAGATCGCGTAATGGCGGTAGCACCTACCACGCCTGACGACATGAAAGACAGAATACGACGAGCATGTACCGAAATTACACCACAAATGTTAGCTGAAGTTAGACGGTCTTTTCATCAGCGAATTAACAAGTGCTTACAAGTCGAGGGTCATCACTTCGAGCATCTTCTGTAGGTAGAACCAAACCAAGGTTAGTGGATCCTTTGAAAGTGATTATTCCGATATTTTTCGATTTTTTGACTATCTTCATACTTTGCTAACTAGAATGACCTTGTGTTGCAGGTAGCTGAATTTGTTTTAAAATCGGTAATAATGTCATCGAAAAAAAAATACATAGTTCCATTTAAAAATCTGGAGTTGACCTTGACGTAGCTTCAGCGCCTCCACCGATAAAAAAGTAGGGTAGTCTAGGATGACGGCCTTCTCGAACACTGAAACTTTTGTCTGAAACATTTTTGGATATGATCAATAGTTTGAGTGCTAGTGCTCTGTAACACTTTATGTGCCTCACCCTGTATATATATATACAGTGTGTACATAAAGTAAGGAATAAATTCATTATCTAGAAAAGGGAAAGCTTTTCGGAAAAATCCTCAGACATGTCAACCTTTGTTTTAAGATGCGCATCTTTTGACGTTCTAGTCTCATTGGTGACATCATTACTGTTCCGGATATGACGTCATCGAAATTTTTTTCAAATGGCAACCTTTATTTTTGACAGCGCCATTTGAAAGAGCATATTTTTCTGCACACAACACATCAAAAGTTTTGTCATGTTACATAAGGAAATTTTCGATAAAATTAATGTTATAGTGATTTAAAATTAATTTATTTTATTCAGTTAATTGAACAAACTAATTAATTCAGGGGACTCTAAAACGTGAAGATCTGTTGAAAACTCAATTTGTAATTTTTGAGGTGAATCCAATACTTCCTTTATCGTAAAAGGAAGTAAAAAACATACGTTTTGTATTGACAGCCATGAAAAGTCATAGTGACAGTTTGGAAAGTACCGAAAGATCAAATGTTATACGTTTGGCAGTACTGAAGTGTATTGTCAGTCTATGTCAAATTCGAGAGGTTAATAGGTTAAGTTTTGTTTGTTATTTGACACAGATTGACGCAAAACTTAACGTACAAACTTTGAATTTGGCATAGCTTGACAGTGCTACCAACACTGCAGTAGTAAGTGACATGGTTTTATCCCACTAATGAAATAAAGTAATTTCATTATTCCACTAGTGGATAAAGTGGTACTTTAGACGGTTCATAAGTGTGGATAAAACTTCAATTATAAGGTGATTGTGGATAAAATGTCTTTTTTGCTATAATAAAAAGAGTGGTTTTTTATGTCTTAGAAAGAGACCTTTACAAAGCTAGGAAGGACTTCAGTTTCAACACTTAATTAATTAGTTTGTTCAATTAACTGAATAAAATAAATTAATTAAAATTAATTAAATCGTTATAACATTAATTTTCTCGAAAATTTCCTTATGTAACATGACAAAGATTTTGATGTGCTGTATGCAGAAAAATATGCTCTTTCAAATGGCGCTGTCAAAAATAGAGGTTGCCATTTGAAAAAAATGTCGATGACGTCATATCCGGAACAGTAATGATGTCACCAATGGGAATAGAACGTCAAAAGCTGCGCATCTTAAAACAAAGGTTGACGTGTCCGAGGATTTTTCCGAAAACCTTTTCCTTTTCTAGATAATGAATTTATTCCATACTTTATGTACACACTGTATGTTCTGATGAATGGATATTGAAACAATTTTCCATGTGTCAAAATGTATGAAGGACAATGTATTATATTATAGGCAACAATCAAACGTGATTAAACCTGTCAATCAAACGGTGGTATTGTAACAACGCAAAAACATTGTTTAATCACATATACTCTGAGTGGCACAAGTCTTCAACTAGAAAACGACGAAATATAAAAAATTGTGAATTGTTGCTATAAAGTATCCCATACGATATGTCACTGAAATGGGGAAAAATCCTCTTTCTCATAATGCCACAGCTAACTATGAGTTCCATAAAAAAATACAACTTTATGGTATAATTCGAATTTAGAAACTTTTTGGAAAACGCACTACGCCACTGAATTATTATCAAAAATAAATAATATTAATACTACTTACGGGAACTTGAAAATTTGCCTACCTATTACCTCACCTTAAAAGTTTAATTCATTATTATTCATTTTAGATACACATTTTTCTTACTTTCTGTGTCGCCTGGGCAATATGACCAAAATTGAAGTTGGGCGTTATGACCAAATCGGTGGTTTCAGTGGTGTGCATAGCTCTCTCCTATAACAGGTGTCGGTGGGCGTTGTGACCAAGTTGGGCGTTTTGATCAGAATCGAAATTGAACAAATTCTGAGTTGGGGTTTGTGACCAGTGGGCGTTGTGTCCAGTCCTCACGGACAACTTACAGAACACAAAGGGGGTTACGTACTGGAAGCGTCGCCCAGACACATAAAAACGGTAAAATGGGGTCTGTTTTGCTATTAAAAAGAGCATAGCTACGAAACTGACAAACATACCCAGAGGCATTTCTGATCAAATAATCACGCTCCGACTGCAACTAAGCGACAGAAGTTATATGACGTTAGTTGTAGCTTACGCATCTTCAATGGATAACTTAGATGAAGTTAAAAACCATTACTACGAGGATCTTGACAGAACACTGTACAAAATACCATAAAGTACTCTTGGGTGATTTTAATGCCCGTGTTGGCTGTAATTCAGTTGCATGGCCAGGTACAATAGGCAAGCACGGGATAGGTAAACTGAATGAAAACAGTACGAGAGTCCTATATCTATGCGCCAAGTATAATCTATGTATCACAAACACCTAGTTTAGACAAAAAAACAAGTACAAGACGACCTGGATGCATCCCAGGTCCAAGCAATGGCATATAATAGATTATATTATTTTTCGTAACAAAGAAATATCAGATGTATGCATCACAAAAACTGAAAGAGGGGCACAATGCTGACGAATCATACACTATTGGTCTCAAAGTTACGGCTTCACCTTAGGAATCACACAAGAAACTCTCAAATCACACCCAAGAAGATAGACATAAAGAAACTGGAATTGATAGATGTAGAGACCAAATTTAGACAGGACATAGAAAACCTTTGTGTTTTATCACAGAATGATTATGAATTTTCGCCACAGGAATGGACGAGATTCGTCAAAGAACTATACGACGTGTCAAAAAACAGGCTTGGACTTCTCAAGAAAAAACACCAAGACTGGTTCGACGACAGTAATGTAAAACTAAATGAACTACTCAGTATATATCGAACTGCGCTGCGGAGAATGGAGGTACATAAGTTCTCTGTAGTACTCAAACAACAAGCAGACCAAGTACATGCACAACTTAAAACTGTGACAAGATCATTGAAAGAACAGTGGTGGAAGGACAGAGCCCTTGAGCTACAGCAGCTTACTGACACAAATCAAACTGGGTTATTCTACGACAAACTGAAAGAAGTCTGTGGACCTATAATAATACGCAGAACAGTGCCACTAAAATCATTGGATGGATGGGGCTTAGAGGAAAAGATGAACTATTGGAGCTTTGGCTTGAACATTTTAGTAACTTGCTAAATACAGATAATGCACCTGGTATGGAATTTATTACCGGCCTACCTGACAGACAACCGGCAGAGGGTCTTGACAATCTGCCCACATTAGAAGTGCAGAAGGCAATTTTTGTTATCAGAAAAGGTAAAACGCCAGGGAACGGTAGAATTCCTGCGGAAATCTACAAAGCAGGTGGAATAAACTTGCATCAGAAAATACCCCACTATGCCAAATGTGGAATAGAGAATCGGTGCCCCAAGAAAGCAAAGCTTTCATCATAACCACAATCCACAAGGGTAAAGGGGACTCTAGCAACTGCAATTCCTACCGGGGCATATCAGTTCTCGATAGTCAGATATCAGTTGGAGTAAAGCAAGGCTGTGTGCCTGTTCCCACCTTATTTACTGTATACTTTGCAGTTACCATCAAGCAGGCTCTACAACGAATGTTTGATGCTGTACATATCAAATATCGATACAACAAGGGCTTATTCAATCTTTCCAGGCTAAAGGCATCAACCGAAGTACATCTAACCACGATAATCGAAATTCTGTATGCGAACGGTGTATGCTTAGTAGCAAACTCTTCTGAAGCACTCCAAGAATGTGCTACACGACTACACCATGCATGCACAAAATTTGGTCTGAAAATTAACTGCTATAAAACTGAAGTGATGCAACACCATGTAAGGAACCAGATAGATCCTGTACCTATGAACATCACTATACAGCAAATCAAACTTAGACAGGCCGAGAACTTTGTATACCTTGGTAATAATATCTCAGCAGATAATAAGATTGATGTAGAAGTAAACAGAAGAGTTGCTCATATGCTCATGCAGCTATGGCATTCCGCAAGCTACGCCAAAAATTATTCAACTCCCGCAATGTTACATAACAAACGAAGCTAAGAGTGCATAAAGTAGCCATTATTACCACACTTATGTATGCAACAACTACTTCATTCTGAGCTATTATATGGAGAACGGAAGGTAGGGGGGCAAACTCTTAGATATAAGGATGTTATGAAACGTCACATAAATAGTATATTACATACCGAGGTGGAAAGTGTTTCATTCCTGTCGAGAGATTAAGTAGTTAACCGAGACGCGTAGCGTCGAGGTGAACTTTATCTCAAGACAGGAATGAAACTTTTCACCGTGGTATGTATACTATTTTATTCGCAACCACTTTATTCTAAACAATAATTGGAAAAGTTATTATATTTTGATACGACAGGTTGCGACGCGCATGAATGGATCAACGAGATTCCCAGTGCCCTACCTACTCAGCGGTCGGGAATGGATTCATTTCCAACCGGCAATCACTTTTCCGACCGGTTGGAAAGTTACAAGTTGGGAATAGCTCATTTTCCAACTTTTTAAAAGTCAGTAATGATCTTATTACATATATGGTTGCCAATAAAAGATGTAACATACCCTTAGCCACCTGGGAGGGTGATGCTACTAATCGTAATCTCTAGAGGAGATTTATTAACTCCAGGGTTGAAGAATATGAGCAAGGTTGACTCCGTGAACTAGACAGGAAGAGACAGGACTTAAAACAAAGGCAGACTCACATCATTCTATATACCTATGATGCAAACAGAAATTTGTACTGTTCTTGCTGTGACAGAATCTTTAGAAATAAATTGGTGTGGCACAGTCACCAGAGAACACATCACGATATAGACTAAATTTAGCAATGATCGCTGTGGCCGAACTGGCTAGGAAATCACACACATGCACAGTTCAAAGTGGGCGACATACACTGCAAGAGTATTCAAATATTTAAATTCCGTGCAGATAAATAGAACAAATGAAAAAATATCATCTGACTCTTTAACGGCTACTTTAGCTAGTAAAACGGAGCGGGAGCTAGGGTATCCAGCACACGTGGCTACATGTTATTTCGCAACCCTAATGTTATAGATTCATATCTACAATATGCAAAAAGAACACGACAAAATAAATTAATAGTTATTTACTATACAAGTGGGATAAGAGCATCGTTAATATACGTGTGTGTAAGCACAGAAGTATAATGAATCATTATCATACATGTATTTTATCTACAATTGCCCAAAATTGAAAAAAGTGCATTTTGAGAAATGTCAGATCTGTCATTTTTAAAAATATTTTAGTAGTCAAATGTCATGTTATTCATTTGACACTATTTCAGTTAGGTAATGAAGCCATTACACCACTAGTGGTGTAATTACCTAATGGAAATAGTGTCAAATGAGTGACGTAATAAGTCCTTATCCAAGCAGTCGTAGATAAATAAACATAGAGGGTGTCCCACAATTTTCCATCACTTATGTTGTTTGTATGTCACGAACAAAGTCTAGGCATGCTGAGTACCAGGTACCTTAAACACCGCTTGCTGCGGTCATATGGTCAAATTCCTACATAGAATTTTACCGAGATTAAGGAGTTCTAACCCTAGTAATATCTATTACTGTTTGTATAAAATTAAGAATCTTTAAAAACTATGTAGTTCTTAATTTCATGGCCGACTATATATGCATTAGATAAGAAAAACTGCAATAATTTACCTAAATAATATAGAAATCTGATGTTGCTTTTGATTTAAAATAAATCATGGCAACCTATATAAATCCGGTAATATAAAATTATGCAAAATGTTCACTCAGCAGTACTTTTGTAAAAGTTCCTTTGCTAGGGTTGGAACCATTAGCTTAACTAGGGAGTCTTGACTGAGGGGGCTATGCCTTCGAACCTACCATCGCCAATACCCATACCGGGTGTCCATTCTCAAAGTCGAACATAGGGAATTAACATTAGTGCATTCAGTCGTTTTTCATTGAAATAATTCATTTTTCTGTAAATAATTTTAACAGACGTTGACAGAAAATACCTGATTTACCCAACTAATTACCAAATTTTTTTTATTATTTAAAAATTCCCATGTTTTAAATTAGTATTTTAAAATAAAAATCGCATCTTGAATATTATTATTGGTATCATTTGATGCGTAATAATGTTATCTTTCGATTGATGCCATTACCTTCCTTGTAAGTTGAATTGGCGAGCAGGAATCGGCAAAAACGTTCAATACAATGTTATTCACCTATGTTCGACTTTGAGAACGGACACCCGGTATATATACAGTGTGTCCGCGAATTGAGTTCACATAAGGTGTAAATAATAAAAAATATTCGACTTAGAAGCTAATATTCTAGAATTCGCTCCTGCTTATTTTCAAACCAAGATTTTGAAAAAATCAATCAAATTAATTAATATACAGGGTGTTTTTCGAATCTATTTTTAAAAGAGTAAATTGCCTTTATTAGAAGAAATAACAAAAAACGTATTAAGAAAAGTTGTTTATAATTAAGAGTAATGGCAAAATTTCTAATTTTCAGACAAATCGGCCTACTTCAATTTTTTAAAATATTTTTTTTGTTTTTTATACCAACATACTTTTTATCGTGGCTGTAGGAGACACTCTAACTGGTTCATGAACTAAGATGTTAAAAAAATAATGGAGTGCCTCCTACAGCTACGATAAAAGGTATGTTGGTATAAAAAAAATTAAAAAATAAAATAAAAGTAGGCCAGTTTGTCTGAAAATTGAGAGTCTGCCATTTCTCTTAATTCTAAACAACTTTTCTTGATACTTTTTTTTGTTATCGCTTCTAATAAAGGTACTTTACTCTTGGCCATTTTTTAAGATCGATTTGAAAAACCCTGTATATTAATTAATTTCATTGATTTCTTCAAAATCTTGGTTTGAGAACAAGCATTAGCGAATCCTAGAATATCAGCTTCTAAGTCGAATATCTTTTATTGTTTACACCTTATGTGAACTCAATCCGCGGACACACTGTATATCTATGAAACCGTGAGTTTACATACATTACTTGTTCGCATAAAGTTATTTTCTTGTTTTTTTATGCTGTTATAATATTATATGTCTAAGTAGCATATCAATAAATTATTTCGGTTCATAAACAACGTAACAAGATGTAGAGATTTTTGGGAAACATCACTTGGTTTCCATTTATATGTTTTTGAGTCAATTATCTAATTTTTTCTCAGTAGAGTTTGTAATACTACTCTTTCTCAAACGTTTATTACAATTAAAATTAAATAGATAACTACCCTCTTGCTTATTTAGAAGAAGTAGTATCAAGAATACTTTTTACCTTTTTACTTATTGAATTATTTCCAATTGACATCTATCACCAATGAAAATATGACTTTTGAAATTATGTCATTTGATTTAAGTAAAATTTACCTCGGCTAGACAGTTTTTTTAAACCAATGAGACTCTATTTCTTTCTCAGCTGAATGAGTTAAGGTTAATATTATTTATCTTCTTATTGTTGAAGACTGACTTATTAAATTATTACCAAATTGACTTCTTTGGTCAATTACACTCTCTTTTGTACCATCAAATGAATCTTCTTGTTCAGTTAGTTAGTATGATAAAGATTGGTTTGACATTACAATGAATCAACTAAATTTTGTCAAATTATTTAATTAAATGTTCTTAGATTTCCAAACTTAATGTTAAAATTAATTACAGATACCCTAATCCAAACTAAGTTAACTTCTAATTATAATGTCCGAAAACGTCAAGTACCTGAATCAATGTAAATTTAGAAATCTCAATATTCTAAATTACACTCTACATCTAAATTACAAATATTTCCACTAATTTTGCCGTACCAAACTTGTTATTTCTTTATGAAATAATAGAAATACACACTAATCTTCCCGAAGAATCACTTGTACCTTAGTGTACCTTCTATCAGCTCCTAACTGAATGGCAGTCGTCAAACACCTCCCTTGAGTTGTTCAAGACCAAACTAGCTCGTTGAAGCTCTCTTCCCCTGAATATCTGGCTATATCGTAGCACAGCATGCCACAAACACAAACACTTTCACCTTTTACTGGTTGAAGCAATAATTTGCCACTTCAAATGGTTTCAGACAATCTTGAAGTTCTACTCTGAATAATAGTTGTGACCTTTGGTCAAATTTGATCGTAAAGAAGGTTGTGCTGCTATTACGTATCAAATATACAATTATTATTTTCACAATTAAAGGAAATATAGCCCTTTAACGTGATTATTTAAACGTAGATTATTATTTTCAAGATACTTTTTCACTTGAAGTAAACAACCCACTGGTTGCCTATTGCTACTACCACCAGTTATCTACACACAACTGTTATCACATGATACCCATTAGATATCTGGATATTATTATTGAATTAATTAAGCATCCACACAGCATGCTGCATTACAAGTTGAAGAAAATATTTTCTGGAAAACGTTAATGTCCTCTTCAGTGTTATTGTGATTTCTCTTTATCATAATATCTTGGGCTTGCAACTGTAAAAATTTAAGCAGTTAGAGTCATTTACCTTTGTCAATACCACAAAATTCTCTTTGCCACAATACCTTAACTATAAAATTGAAGTCCTCCCCAAATTACAAACTACATAAAGTACATTTTTTTCTATAATCATTTTCAAGGTCAACTTTTTAGGGGATAAGTTGCATTCCTGCAGGGTCCCTAGTTTTAATAATGTTGGTACATAGATTTTTAGTTCTTTTCTTCCACTAAAAAAATGATTGTTATTTTGACAGATATGGCATAATTTAATATCGCTTGCTTCATTTTTGCATTTAAAATATTTCTTGGTTTTCTTTTTTATCCGATTTTATTGATGATGGTAAATATTCCATGTTAAAAAAAGAAATTTGTCAAGAGTTCAAATTAAGAAACTTTGACTTTCAAAATTGACACATAACCATAATTTTGAAAAAATTCTACCAACACGAGGTATAAAAATTTCCTAGCGTTTTAATCACATATCTACCAACATTGTAACACTTTGACAGTTATTATAGAAAAAAAAACGTACTTTATATGATACAAGTATAATTTGAAAACAAAGTTATGAGAAATAAAACTATATTTTCAAGAACTAGATACTTACACATGGGTCAAAAAGAGTCGGTAAATAAAACTAAATTACTTTATTATTTTATAATAATAAAAAAACATTATACGTATGTGCAAACTGTGATAGGAGCGTCCTTCAGTTTTATTTCTTGCTTGTATTCTTGGAAATGCATTTGTTGCTTTATGTATGTGTATAGTGTTTGCTGTGTCATTCTCTATAGCCGGAAGAGTGCGATTCCTGAGAATTTCTTATTTTTAATTTGTTTATGGGCCTCCTGTATTTACGTGTTCATTTATTTGCTCTCTCTGGCTGCGTTTAATTTTTCAGTGCTACTTTGATCTCCTAGCATTTGTAATTTGATAAGTTGCAGGTTGTTTTTTTTTAAATTACGGTAATTATTGAGTCACGAGGTCCTGAGTGACAGCTGACGCCCCATTCCTCATAATGCATCATGTTCGGGCATGCGATTTTGATTCTGTACTGTGAATTTCAATTTTATCTAAAGATTTAGTAAAACCGTGTTAGATTTTTAAAATCTTGAGAAATGAGAGTAAAAAATATACAGTTTCTGTTACTGGGGCGATGCCAAACTTGATCTTCGATGTTCCATACCTTATAGTTATTTATGTACCAAGGGCGTGGCCCACGGCGTAAAACTTAGAGCCCAAGGCTTAGCCGCAGGCTTTAACACACCAAGGGCCATACATGCTAGTTGCGCACGAGGTGCATACAACATTTTATGTACAGACTGGGATATTCATAATTAAAACCAAATTTACAATTGCTATAAACTTTGACAACCTACGATGTCATTGCTTGTCAGTCTGACAAACAGAACACTAAGTGGGCCGTAATAGTTATTTATGTACCAAGAGCATTATGACGATGTTTATGCCCTTTTCGAGAGCAACACGTTTACAAGCCTGAGGGACTCTAGCCCGAGGGCTATGAACATCAAGTAATGCTCGTGGATGTTTTATTTTCCACTTTGATTACTCAAGTAACTTGAAAAGCTTGCAAAGCAGTCCACAACGCCCTAAAGTGTAAATATCGGGCGTTATGATCACGCCCAGTCATTATGCCCTTTTGAGCGGGCATAATGATCAGGCGTTATTATTAAGCCCGCTCTTTACCCCTAGGATGGTATGGACTGCACATTTCTCTCATTAATTTTATTCATAATGTCCTAGCAAGCAAACCTTTTCCTGTGTATGTATGTGCCCCAAAGCTTTTAACAGTACACATTGTAAATTGACCCTCTATTTATAAAAAACTGAAGAGCAACTGAAAGAAATGCTTCATAATTAACTATAATAATAATATTCAGACGAAAAAATCTTATCAAAAGATTAGCAAAACTAAATTGTATTTTCACACCAGTGATGTTTTATTTTCAATATTATTTTTAATTAGAACCATCCGTGCAACATATGGTATTTACCTATACTATAACGTTTTTTAAAGTCAAAACAAATAATAAAACTCGAAAATTTGAAAATGTGTATCGGTTGTTAACTACCCGCTAGGTTTAAACGAGTTAATACAAAAGCAGATTTTTAAATTTATTCAACTTCTATTTTCTGGGGTGGGCCAAACGACACTCTGGGGAGGGCCTGGGCCCCCGCTAGTTATGCCTATGGTTGGAACTCCTTAATCTCGGGAAAATTTTATGTAGGAATTTGACCATATGACCACAGCAGTCGGTGTCTAAGGTACCTGGTACTCGGCATGCCTATACTTTGTTCATAACATACAAACAAAATAAAAGTGATGGAAAATTATGGGACACCCTCTATATCATTATCGTTTGGTTGCAGTGCCCCTAAAAAAATATATAAATTTGCTCTAAACACATTCATTATGTAATTTTAAATTCAAAAAGTCAAAAAAATATTACTTTGCTCCCCTAAAGGCTTGTGTGCGTGGTGTACACCACCTGCACTATGCCCTAGTTCCTTCTCTGCTAGGTATTGTATTTAATGCTATGGTTTTGTTTAAAATATTAGTTTTAAGGTAACTGCGGCTTTATTTATAGCACAGTATATAAGTGTGATTATAATTTTCTCATATGTTAATTAGTTGCAATAGTACATACTTGTTCCAGGTGTGTCATCTCAAATGTTCCTGTAATCATATGTTGAGCGAAAAAGTATTACTTCCAAGCCAATCTTTAAACTAGCCATGATGACCACTAATCAAGAAACAGTAGTTTATAATTTATGATAGTGCAACAACAACTTCACTACATCAATTAAGAGGCTTAGATCACACATATTAACAAATTATCTATCAAACAAGAAACCATTAGAACAAGTAATCACATCAGTGCTTATTCGAAAATTGATATTCAATGAGAGTTGGAAATTCAAGACCAAAAATTTATGGCTCAAAATTCAACAGCACAAAAACAGGGTTTGGTTATGAAGCCTACTACAGGTGAAAAACCATTCTCTTGTTTTGTTTGTGATTATAAAACTGTCTACAAATGTAGTCTAGTTAGTCATATGAAAACTCATACAAACGAAAAACCCTATTCTTGTTCTGAGTGTAATTATAAAACTGCCCACAAACATAGTCTAGTTACTCATGTGAAAGCCCATACAGGCGAAAAACCTTATTCTTGTTCTGTGTGTGATTATAAAACTGCCCGGAAACCTAATTTAGTTCAACATGTGAAAACTCATACAGGCGAAAAACGTTATTCGTGTTCAGTTTGTGATTACAAAACTGCCTACAAACTTAGTCTAGTTACTCATGTGAAAGCCCATACAGGGGAAAAACCTTATTCTTGTTCTGTGTGTGATTATAAAACTGCCCGGAAACCTAATTTAGTTCAGCATGTGAAAACTCATGCAGGGGAAAAACCTTATTCTTGTTCAGTTTGTGATTACAAAACTGTCCTAAAATATAGTTTAGTTGCTCATGTGAAACGTCATACAGGCGAAAAACCCTATTCTTGTTCAGTTTGTGATTATAAAACAGCCCACAAACCCAATTTAGTTACTCATGTGAGAACTCATACAGGCGAAAAACCTTATTCTTGTTCAATTTGTGATTACAAAACTGTCCAAAAATGTAGTTTAGTTACTCATGTGAAAAGTCATACAGGCGAAAAACGTTATTCTTGTTCAGTTTGTGATTACAAAACTGCCTACAAACATAGTCTAGTTACTCATGTGAAAGCCCATACAGGCGAAAAACCTTATTCTTGTTCTGTGTGTGATTATAAAACTGCCCGGAAACCTAATTTAGTTCAGCATGTGAAAAGTCATACAGGCGAAAAACCCTATTCTTGTTCAGTTTGTGATTATAAAACAGCCCACAAACCTAATTTAGTTACTCATGTGAGAACTCATACAGGCGAAAAACCTTATTCTTGTTCAATTTGTGATTACAAAACTGTCCAAAAATGTAGTTTAGTTCAGCATGTGAAAAGTCATACAGGCGAAAAACCCTATTTTTGTTCAGTTTGTGATTATCAAACAGCCCACAAAGCTAATTTAGTTACTCATGTGAGAACTCATACAGGCGAAAAACCTTATTCTTGTTCAATTTGTGATTACAAAACTGTCCAAAAACATAGTTTAGTTACTCATGTGAGAACGCATATAGGCGATAAACCTTATTCTTGTTCTGTGTGTGATTATAAAACTGCCCATAAACATAGTTTAGTTAGTCATGTGAGAACTCATACAGGCGAAAAATCTTAATGTTGTTCTGTTTGTAAACATACAATAACATACAAACGCTGTTTAGTTACACATTTGGAATCTCACACAGATGAAAAATCTTTGTGAGATGGGGTATTGCTTCTTCATTTCGAATGTACAGGGTGAGAGTAACGTTCACTTACTTCTTCTAATTCATTTTTTCGCACACCAAAGCTGTCAAACCAACTTGTACTTTGTATCTGAAATCAAGTTGGCCTAGTGAAGTGTTACTGTTTTGTAATTATTCAATGTTTGCATTGCTGTAATTAGTAAATCATGTCGGAAAGTAGTGCTGCATTTATAAGCTTATTTTCGGATAGTCTCAAATAGTGTGAAATTGTTAGAAGACTTTGAATAAACCAAGAAATTTACAAGGGAGACATTTTGGGGAGTGTCGTATTATCCTGGACTGAACAGCACTTTGGAGATGAAAACAGGATATACCAACAAGATTCTGCACCCTCTCACCGGGCTAGAAGTGTTCAAGATATCAAAGCTAAACGCGGATATTCTGATAATAAGTAGTTATACTATTTTGTGAACCGTTGAGTTATAATTTTTCGAATATTTTTAATATTAAAAGCTTTGTAATTCAGTATATAACTTTATATTAAGAAGTCCGAGAGCTTTATTGTCACCCTGTATATATAAAGTGACATGCAGATAAAAATTGGCATAATATAAGAATATCCTTATCTGTAACAAAGTTATTGTTTTAAAAATTAAAATGTTTTGTTTTAAAAGTAGAGTCTAAAATAATCATCTAGAGAATGTAATAATTATTTTAATAAAAAAAATTAAGAATTGTCAATTTTCGTATGTTTTTTTAATTCTGTAAACGTTTTTGGTTGATTCAGGTAATTTGTTAGACAACGAAACATTGGGGATTCGTAACGCAGCTGCTGACGGTGTGGCCGTTTGTCACTAACACATAGTTTCCCATAGACAGAGCATATACATGCAATATTTAAGTGCTGGATTTAATAGGTTGAAGGAATAATAATACGAGTCATTTGGTAAAATTTATAATAAGGTGTAGAGATATATAACAGCATCATTGTTAGGTTAGTATAGCTTTAGTATAGTTATTATTTTATAAGCTAATTATTTCCGCATTTGCATATTATATCAACGGCGTTAGTTAAAATTATTACCGATAGAGGGACCAACAATGATGAATTTCGTATTTTTAAATGTTTGCCTTGAATGCATAACATAACAACCCATATACCTGGTCCTCTTCCGGAAACGCACCACTATTCCTTTAACTACCCTCAAACTAAGACAACGCCTTATGTGTAACCCGCGCTCGGCAACGACTTTTTGCCCTTTGTGAAACAGCAGTCGATTTATGTTGAAGACGAAATTGATATAATTCCGTTGATCCCGCTCCTGCTAGTTTCATCAGATTGGTAAGTCAAGGCAATTTATTAGTTGTGTATTTATTACTTCTTGTTCTTGATCTATTAGTTGATTAATTAAATTCATTGTTGTACACGCCGCATTCATTTTTGGTCCTTCGATTTCGGATATTTGCTTAATTAATTAATTAGTAGATTTCCATCGCATAATTCGTCTTGTGAAAACGCCGCATTTTGCAATTTATTTTAGTGTTCAGTCTAGGTTATTGTTAGTTTAGCGTTTGGGGAGTAAAATTGAATAAGCAACAGTATTGTGATACAGCTAAGTACACTTTTTCCAATTACATGATTGTTTAATCGTTGGCAAATATAGTTCGTTATCTTAGTTCCTTTGTGTGAAGGAGGGTGACCCGTGTTTAGTTTAGCCGCTAAGGGCTACCACATGTGCCGTGCCCATTTAAAATTCCGCTGAAACCTAATCTTTTTTGAAGGGTCTCGCCAAGTGGCAAATTCTAGCTAACTATTCGCTGTTGCGGCAAACTCGTCTAGTTTTGAATTTAATAAGCAATTTTCTGCTTTTATTCTAAATTACAAGCTGCACATGAAAATGTAATAACTCACTTATCAAGCCAAGATGACCCAGATTTTAAAACTGAAGATTCAATTAGGACAAATTATGATGCGATCTTTTACGAAGTGTGCGCTCTGTACGACCAATTATTCCCATCGGAGTTGCGTACATCTAATTCAACGGCTTCAACTGGTAACGGAAATGGTAACATTCGTCTCCCAAAAATTCAATTGCGTCACTTTAATGGGAGTTTGGACACTTGGTCTTCCTTTTTTCAGTTGTTTAATACTGTAATTCACAATGTGACAACACTATCGAACATTGAGAAGTTTCAGTATTTAATTAGTTGCCTTTCTGATGAACCATTAAATTTAATAAAATCGCTACAGTTATCAGAGGATAATTATTCAATTGCGTATCAGATCTTAATAGATCGGTATGACGCAGATTGGCCACCCATTATTGGCAAAAAATGCATTCTTTAACATCGTTAAAGGAAGAATCCCCCAAGGGCCTTCGAGAATTATTTGATAATTTCCGGGAAAACCTCGCAGCATTACCCGCTTTAAAAATCGCCGATTCTCTTGAAGATTTTATTCTATTAAACACTTTATTGTCCAAACTTGATCCAAATACACGCAGGTTATTCGAATCTGAAATTCGAGATTTAAAACAGGAAGTCCCGACCTTCCAAATTCTTGAAACCTTTATTGAAAGTCAATGTAGGGTTCTGGATACTGTGAAAAATTCGCAGCCATCTGCACAGCGCTATAACCCCAAAATTCAAAATAAAGAATCCAAACGGATCTTTCATGTAACATCAACCCAGGTATCTTCTAACAAGTGTTTCATCTGCAATACAGATCATTCGACTTACTCGTGTCCCGAATTATCTGAGAAAACGCCGCAACAGCGCTTTGAGTTGGTAAGCTCAAAAAAATTGTGCGTTAATTGCCTTAGTGGATTACATCACACGCGCGAGTGTAAATCTAAGGTAAAATGTAGCAAATGTAATAAATTTCATCACACGCTCTTGCACTTTGGAAAATTCAGTTCGCAACCTGAACGCATTGTTGATTCAGGAACAATTTTGCAACCGCAACTGCCATCCTCTTCAACCGAATCGATCGCAGTTAATAACCCTGAGCTTTCCGTTGCAGCCTTAGTTAGCTCCACTTCCAATAAACTCGTGCTGTTATCAACAGTTCTTTTAGATATCCGGGATTCAGCGGGACATCCACACACAATACGGGCAATCCTTGACGGCGGTAGTGAAGGTTGCTTCATAACTGCTAGTTGTGTTCAACGTTTAGGGCTACGCGTTAAAAACAATAATAGAATTCAAGTTCAGGGCATAGGATCTTCGGCTACTCTGGCCTCATCTGGAGTAGTTAACTGTTGTATTTACCCGCGCGATGAAATTCAGCCATCTCATATTATTGAGGCTCACGTAATTCTGTGTATTTCGCGAAATATTCCAGCTGCTCCAGTGGATGCGTCAACTTGGAGCCATATAAAAACGCTTCGATTGGCAGATCCACAATTTCATACGCCTAGTAAGGTAGATCTGTTACTTGGGGCTGATATCTTTGCTCAGCTGCTACGACCTGGCATATTGGTGGGACCACCCGCAGCTATGAATACCATTTTCGGTTGGGTTTTATCTGGCAGGCGCATGTGGACAACTCAAGTCGTGTAAATTCGTTCTTAGTTTCGCTTTCCCAACAAAACTTAGATTCGACTTTAAGAAAATTTTGGGAAATTGAAGAAATGTCTGGCCCAATTCCGCCCTCGCAGGATGATATCTGTGAAAAATTATTCGCTTCATCAGTAGATCGTGACTCTACTGGACGATACACTGTTGCATTACCTTTTAAAACTCATAATCCTGAATTTCCTAATTCTCGATCCGTGGCTCTTCGCCGTTTTGATTTATTAGAAAAACGATTCTCGCGTGATGAGTCTCTTCGCAAGGCATATCTTGAATTTATGAAGGATTACCTCGAAAGTGGCCATATGTCTCTCGCAAACGGTTCTGTACAATCAAACGAGGCGTATTATATACCACATCATTGTGTGTTTAAGTTGGAGAATACTTCAACAAAAATTCGTGTTGTCTTCGATGCTAGTGCTAAAGCATCTAACGAAGAAACCCTTAATGATTCATTGTACTCTGGTCCCAAGTTATTGCCAAATATTATAAACGTTCTGCTAAAATTTAGGTCTCACTCGGTCGTCTTCGTTGCTGATGTGAAACAAATGTATCGTCAAATACTTATCGCTCCGTCATGTAGAGACTACCAGAGAATTTTGTGGAGATTTTCAGAGCACGACTCCATTCAAGAATATACATTAAACACCGTGACCTACGGTGTCTCCGCAAGTCCATTCTTGGCTATAAGAACGCTTCATCAGCTAGCCCAAGATGAACAATTACATTTTCCCTTGGCGTCCGCTGTTCTTAAGGAAGACGTGTATGTCGATGATGTCGTCTCCGGTTGTAGATGTCTACTAGAAGCCCGTTTTGTGCAGGATCAGCTGATTAAGCTTTTGAAAAGGGGAGGTTTTTTATTGCGTAAGTGGTCAAGTAATGTCCCTGAATTACTTTCAAATTTGGACTCGAGTTTATGCCAAGACGGTTTATCATTTGATGGTGAGTCCCAATCAACTGTTAAAATTCTAGGTCTGCAATGGTTTCCATCACTAGATGTTTTCTCGTTCAAGGTTGATTCTATTGAGCAAATTTGCACAAAACGCCATATTCTGTCTGAAATAGCCAGAATATTTGATCCTCTTGGATTTTTATCCCCGCTAACCTTCTTTAGCAAACGCTTGATTCAACATTTGTGGTGCCTAGGAATAGATTGGGACGCAACACCACCAAATGATGTCGTTGATCGTTGGAACGAGTATCGTAACCAACTATATTTAATTACTACCATCCGCATTGATCGACACCTGCTGACAAAAAACCCTTCGATTGTCGAACTTCATGCGTTCTGTGATGCCTCGGAGGCCGGATATGCCGCAGTGGTCTATTTTCGAGTAGCAGACCATTCAAATAATGTATCTGTGAAATTCGTCACCGCCAAAACCAAGGTGGCACCCTTAAAAAGGCGCCCACTTCCGCAGTTAGAACTCTGTGGAGCGTACCTCTTATCCAATGTGGTTTCATCGGTTATGGCCATTTATTCGAATCATATTTCGCAAGTTGTTGCCTGGTCAGATTCCACCATTGTACTTGCTTGGTTACACTCATCGCCACATCGCTGGAAAACTTTTGTCAGTAATAGGGTTAGCCACATCCAAGAACGCGTGCCGCCTTCAGCCTGGCGTCACATTCGATCAGAGGATAATCCCGCTGATTGCGCTTCCCGTGGTCTATTACCGCGTGAATTACTTAGCCATCCCTTATGGTGGACTGGCCCCACGTGGCTCACGCAATCACCTGAGGCATGGCCCACGCTAAAAATAAACTCCTCGGAAGTTCATGATGCAGTGAAAAAGGAAGAGAGAAACATTAGTGTTTTTGTGGCACATGTTGACGATTTGTTTGAACCCTGGAACCATCTTCTACGTAAATATTCATTGCTCAGTAGGATTCTAAGGGTAGTTGTCTATTGCCTTCGCTTTATAAATAGTTTGAAGAACCGTACAACCCGCGTAGTTGGTGCCTGCACTTCAATTGAATTACATGAGGCCCTTCTTATCTTGGTAAAGCAAGTGCAACGCCAAACTTTCCATGAGGTTATAGAAAACCTAACACTAAACAAGCCACTTCCAAAGTCACTCCGAAAGTTAAGTCCATTTCTTGATGACCGAGGTATTCTCAGGGTGGGCGGCAGATTGCGTAACTCTCTTCTATCATTTGAAGAAAAGCACCCTGCTTTACTTCCGCAGTCTCATCGACTAACGACACTGATCATAGAAGATGTTCACAATAAAAACCTTCATCCTGGTCCACGCACGCTTGACTATTTAATTAGACAAAATTTCTGGATCCTGTCCTCTCAGCGCGCTATCCGCCGTTCCCTATCCAGATGCTTTAGGTGCTTTCGAATAAAGCCAAGGTCTCTACAGCCACCAATGGGCGATATACCAGCCTTGAGGGTACAGCAGGTAAAGGCATTTTATTCAGTGGGTGTTGACTTTGGGGGTCCATATACCATAACTATGGGTAGAGTCCGAGGTGCCAAAACATATAAGGCATACATCTGTCTGTTCGTTTGTTTGGCTACTAAGGCGCTCCATTTAGAGCTAGTTTCCGACCTCTCCACAGACGCCTTCCTCGCGGCATTGCGCCGTTTTATTGCTCGTCGCGGTCGATGTGGTCTCATTATGAGCGATTGTGGCACCAATTTCATCGGAGCCGCACGTATCCTTTCGACCTATTTTAAGACAGCTGTCGACCAAGAAGGTATATTCTGGAAATTTAATCCCCCGTCTGCTCCACATTTTGGAGGCATCTGGGAGGCGGGAATCAAGTCCGTGACAACACACCTAATGCGTGTGATTGGGGAGCAGATCCTCACATTTGAAGAGTTGTCGACGGTTCTCGCACAAATCGAAGCCATATTGAATTCACGCCCGCTATGCCCCTTAAGTTCCGATCCCAATGACCTGGAAGTATTGACTCCAGGCCACTACTTGACATTAGCGCCACTGACATGCATCCCTGATCCAAATTACATTGAAATAAGCTCTAATAGAGTTACTCGCTGGCAGCTGCTACAAAAGATGCACCAAAATTTTTGGCAAAGGTGGCATCACGAGTACCTGCATACGCTCCAACAACGAGCTAAATGGACATCAGTGTCTACGCAACTCCAACCTGGATCCTTGGTGGTAATCAAGGATGATTTATCTCCCCCATTGCGTTGGCGCTTGGGTCGGGTCATCCAGCTGCACCCAGACGCACAGGGTATTTCCCGCGTTGCCACAATTAAAACTGTACAGGGTACATTAAAACGGCAATAATTGTTAAAATACCTTGTATTTTGGTGGGCGGCATGTTAGGTTAGTATAGCTTTAGTATAGTTATTATTTTATAAGCTAATTATTTCCGCATTTGCATATTATATCAACGGCGTTAGTTAAAATTATTACCGATAGAGGGACCAACAATGATGAATTTCGTATTTTTAAATGTTTGCCTTGAATGCATAACATAACCCATATACCTGGTCCTCTTCCGGAAACGCACCACTATTCCTTTAACTACCCTCAAACTAAGACAACGCCTTATGTGTAACCCGCGCTCGGCAACGACTTTTTGCCCTTTGTGAAACAGCAGTCGATTTCTGTTGAACACGAAATTGATATAATTCCGTTGATCCCGCTCCTGCTAGTTTCATCAGATTGGTAAGTCAAGGCAATTTATTAGTTGTGTATTTATTACTTCTTGTTCTTGATCTATTAGTTGATTAATTAAATTCATTGTTGTACGCGCCGCATTCAATCATTAATATTAAGTCAATAAATTACTCTAGAAAATTGTATTCCTCTGTATTTTTAACTTCTACCTACTGCAGATGTACACAATTCTTATTGACCTGAAATGCACCACTGTATAGGTACACACTCATAGCTACAACTAAAGCAAGACAGCTGCCGCGTAAGCAATACCTTATATATATATTATCTTCGTATGCCTATGGAAGAATGGCTCCATCGATGCGTTATTTTATATTCGATTAGGGTTGCCATACGTTGTAATACAACATGCAAGTGTATGTAGGATTTATTTAAATTTTTAATATCCAGTTGGTTAATGGTGTACATGAATAAAACAGTTGTGTGAATGACTGGTGGCAGTTATTAGGGAAATCAAATGGGTTTCTATTGGAAATAACAGTTATTAATAGTAATTTACGATTCAAGTAACGTCATCAAGCTTTTTACATTACGAGAGAATAGTTTGAATGAACGAGCGACGTTAGGAGCGAGTTCTTTAAAATTCTCGAGTAATGTAGAAAGCAGATAACGTTACGTATATCGTAACACGGTTTATTTTATCCTAAAATACTAATCTTAAAAAAAAAATAGGAAAAATGGTTATTAATGACACTTACAACAGCGAGTGGTGGTATCACTAGTAAGATATAAACTCAATACTGTATTGTTGGCAGCACTGTCAGGTTATGTTAAATTTGAGATTTTCAGGTTAAGTTTTCCTTCAGTTTGTGTCAAATAACAAACAAAACCTAACCTACTAACATCGAATTTGACATAGACTGACAATACACTTCAGTGCTGTCAACATATGATTGAATGCTAATAAAGTATCGTTATGTTATTTTCCTTAACAACACTAGTGCTGTTAAATGCATCTTAACGCAACTCGTTGCTAAGGAGTTATTGTCATAATAACATAATAGGATAAAGTAAAATATGTTACGGTATCAAATGGTTTTAATGACACTTAAGGGTATGAGAGTGCCACTTGTTTCATCATGTCCGGGAAATGCCAACACTTACCCTGGAATTATCGAAAACAGACCAATAGCCACAGCTTGATACGCTCAGGGAGATGGGCGTGGTCCTGGAAACGGTACACCACAGGGCAAGCGTGACGATATGTATAGGGTGTTGCAAAATAATAGGGCGCCACGGGATTCAGACTTGGATCCCACGTTTGGCAGAATCCCGAAACCCAAACGGGGTAGAATATGTGTACAGCCTCACGTCTCCCCGTACTGCGACGACAAGTGCCCTGACCTACCTGTGACGCTCACAATTTCTTCCAGGTTCCACTTCACATCGATCGTATACAGTGAATCACTCACCCTGAAAATAGCTTAAAATTAGAATTAAAATTATGATTAGAATTAAGTTACATCAGAGATCTAAAATGTAAAACGTGTTGACAGTTTATTAGGTTTAAATCGCTTCAAGCGTTTTGGTTTTTCGGGATCGTCCATTAAAGTGTTAACTAATTGGTTAGGATACACAAACAGTCGATCTTTGTATTTTTTAGCAGTGTTGTGTATTTCTTCTGCAACATTGGGAATGCACATATCACCTACGATCACTTTGTTTGGCACATACCACGGAACACTAACTATAGTACGGAAAACTTTATTTTGAAACTTTTCAATGATGGCTAGGTTGGAGTTGCTCGCGGTTCCCCATAGAGAAAGACCATAAGTCCATATCGGCTTTAGCACGACCTTATATAATAACTTATTTTCTAATGATAGTTTAGACAAGTAGTAGGGATACCTCACTTCTGGGCCACTTCAAGGTCACCGATTGGAGTCTGACAGACTCCAAAGCCAAATGTCAAAGTTCATCGGAGTCTGTCAGACTCCGGGGGGCAAAGCCCCATCCACCATATTGTGGGGCCCCCATGCACAAGTTCGAAGGGAAGGTTCAAGGTCTCATCAACCCCGAGGGGCAGAGACCCAGCCGCCAGACTCCTATGTGCAACATCAACCCCGGAGGGGCAGAGCCCTAGCCGCCGGACCCCCCCATGATCAAGTTAGGAGAAAGGTTCACATCAGGTTCTTTTGTATATTTAAATAGAATAACAAGTACTGGGCATTTTTAATAAAATGCAAATTTAAGGATAATTTGTTGTTTGTCATTTAACCCTTATCTCGCTGCACAGAGTGGGAAGGGGCGGAGGGGCTTAAATCATCCAACCCTTAACTCGCTGCGAGGGGCGGCTGTTTGCGTCCAGGAATCTGTGAGTAGGCCACATCCACATATTTTACGGACACCCTGTATATTTTGGGGCACCTAACAAACCTCAGAAATTCGTGTTAAGGTACCGATATTATTATTACCATATACCCAAATATCAGTTACAGGAGCGTCAATGTCACAAAACATTTATTACGGAGCGCATATAACTGATGTAATTAGCGCTCGCGAATACGTAATCCGGTGAAAGTGTGTACTTGCACCTAATCGCGGTGATTTATAATTTATGCCCGGCAAAAATCGAAGGTCGCGCTACGCTAAATTGCAAATATGTTACCCAATTAGGCGTATACATATGCAGCGGCGTTAGTTAATATATTTTGTTTCACGTACACGTTTATTTTAACTATGCACGGCATTACACCTCCTAAAATTAATATATTAAAACAGGAATCATGTTTTTTTAATTTTTAGCATTTAAGACCAATAATCTAATACTAGGTATTATAAGATTTTTGATTTGGTCTTTAACCCTTAAACATTAAGGCCGGAGTAAACCTTTCGTTCCAATTAATGCAACGGTGATTATTCATCAACCACTTTGCTTCTTTTTGTAAATGCGACGGTAATGTTGATAAGGGGAACGGGGCTCTGAAGATATAATGCGAAACGGCGTCGCCATCGTAAGCAGCTAATTCCTTAGACGAAAACTTCTTTTCGGATATCTTAAAACCTTGCAAGTCTAATATGGCAAAGTTCTTGTTTAACTCGCTGTTTTCGGCCATTTTAAAAATATAATGCACAATTTAACGTTCTTAACGATTTATGTATATATAGGAAATCCGCTTTAAAAATAGAGAATGTGTGTTTAAAAATGTACAGTGAATTTACTTAAAGCAAACATTAATTAATATGTTTATTCACTATCAAGGATACATTTTACTCATGCAACCGTTTATTTAAATTTTTATTATTTATAGGTTAACTATTACATCCGCTACGTTTGCCTAATTAAATCAGGAAATACTGATGCAGTTAATTCCTTTTACTTAGATTTTTAACATTTATAGGTCGCTAGTTGTGTAGTACCTATATATAGGTTTTCTTTCATATTATACTAGTTTCAAATAAAAACAATCACAAATCGAATTATTTTTTTGAACAAGCTAACAGCGTCGGGCACCAATTTTAAAAACAAGCGAAATGGAGGGAAACGGTCGATTAAATATTAGGCATTATTGAAGTATAAGCAAGACATTTATTTCGCGTTGTAATATTTTTCTTTTTACTTGGTAATGAAGCGCAATTCATTCAACCTATATAGTGAGCGTTCATTGTTTAATGTGTTTTTTAGCCCGCTATGTATGAGCGGATTTTAGTAAATATTTTAAATTAACCCTGTTAACATTAATAAAAATTATTCAAATTGGTACAGAGTAAATTACATTTAATTTCAATAATAGGTACATTAAAAAATGTACTTCAATATAGCCAGTATTAATAACAACAATCAAATAAACGAGGAGTTCACTAAAATTAATAATTTGAAGGGCCTTGATATTTGCAATCTAGTTAAAAATGTACAGCAAATTTACTTAAAGCAAAAATTATTTAATATATTCATTGCATACACTAGCAATGTTACCTTTTACTCATATAACCGTTTATTTAGTAGAAATTTTTATTAAAAGGTTAGGGTTAGTCGAGAGGGTGTACAAACGCGATCGGCTTGAAAACTTGATTTTCAAGTAGTAGGTATGTATTATTCACAAATCAAACATGAATAAGGTTTTTCACCTGGATGTGTCTTACTGATTATAATGCACTTTCGATGTTCCCGGTTATATACAATTTTAATTTAAAAATGTGTTTAGAAAGTGAATGGCTTGAACGCATTTAAATACACTATTTTATTAAATTTCCCTATAAAGTCGTTTTCCTTTCTAAAGGAAATGTGCACGGCAATTAAGCAAGCGTTTTTATCTTCATAATATTACCTTTCATTTGTAGACCGACTATTTTCGCTTTCCAGACATATTTTCTCTATTAATTTAGTTTGATACAATTATGCATGATATAAATACAAGAGTATGCTCAAGCGCAGCTTTTCTCAACAACCAATGTGAAAGCGTGAACCAGCTACGTCATCAATAGGCGGCAATTTAAAAGTTACGTTTTAAAAGTCTCCCGGAAAAATCGTATTTTGCATTTGTAAGGGTAAGTTAATGGTGAAATGGAGGAAAATCGTACGCAATTGTAATAAATGCTATTTTTCGTGTGAATAATACGCGGTTTTATTGATTCTCGTACATTATAACTCTTTTCCGCACCAGCACTGAGGTAGTCTCAAGCGCATTTTTTTTTACGTGGTATCCCCAGTAGGTATAATCCACGGGCCTGAGGAAGTGTTTTTTGCTCTGAGCATATCCTCGCTGAATAAAATTGTCAATTAATCTTACATATAAAAACCCACACAGGATAAAAACCTTATAGTTGTTCTATTTGTGATTATAAAATTGCACGAAAAAGCTATTTAAGTGTAGGTACATATACAAACTCACACAGAAGAGAGACCGTATAGTTGTTCTATTTGTGATTATAAAACTGCACGAAAACGCGATTTAGTTGGACATGCAAGAATCCACACAGGAGAGAAACCGTACAGCTGTTCTGTTTGCGATTTCAAAACTGCACAGAAACAAGAATTTCATTTACTTACATGTAGATGCATTTGTGTTTTCTTTGCATACTGCAAGCCATTGTTCAGAAATTACTTCATTCTTTGGAAACCTGAAGTAACTCACTTTTCTATCATTCCTGGTGTTATTCCTGCAGTCCTTTCCACTGCACACTACCATTCTTACACGCTCTCGTAGTTTTTTTTTTGTCGTGTTTGATGGTGTTTAATAATCTGAGGAAACTATTCACTATTCGCTGTCTACTTGATAATGTACTATGTATGTACTCGCAGTCGCACTCGCGCGCATTTCAGGTTATGAGGTTAGGCATGATATAAATGACGTCATGTTGTTCACGTGCGCAGTGGGTTACCGCCTGTTGAGCATACCCTTGTATTTATATCATGCAATTATGGATTTTGTTTTGGCAATATCTAATTTTAGCATTTTGGTTTGTAGCTACTGCCCTATTCTCTCAAGATCTGTACTTTGTTTGACGGTATCAGTCGCATTACGTATTCGCTGACATATTTTTATGCGCTTAGTAATAATTGTAATTGTCCAAATGATGGCTCTTCCTGACAATTTAGGTAGGTATGTATAAAATTTGTTAAACCTTTCTATTTTAACATAATATCATTTTAGAAGAACTAAAAAATATTCGTGAACTATATATGAAAGTGAACAAACAAATTCGGAACGAGTTGGAAAGGTCATATTATATATTGCAGCAGTTGAGGCAAACCAGGCTAAAGTAAGTATGGATTCCAACACAAGTGATCTGTCGAAAAAACATATTTATTTAAGTGGTAAGATTGTCTATAATTTATTATATTACAGCTAAAAGAAGTTGGCTCGAAGTGGAGGGCGTCAAAAAGCCGTTTTCAAAAATACGTAAGTGTTACAACCATTTTCAGCTTAAAATTAATATTTGTTTTTCTCTACACTTTGCAGTTAGAAAAAGATATACGTTCAACCCTTCAAACATTCCAAAGTACAATTTTTTAATAAAGGAGAGCGGCAGCTAAAAACAAATATCCAGAAGATAATTCTACGTGATGATATATTTCGACATTCTAAGTGTCTTCTTCAGTTAAAAATACATGTGTGAGGCTATATTTCCTTAAGTTATTAAAAACTTTGTAGTTGTGATTGTTCTCATCATTTTCATTATTCATATTGGCAGTTATTAAATACTAGTAGCTGGTATTGATTATTAATATATTCCAAAGTACATTGAAAAGTTCTAAAAAGAACAATATTTTAAATGAGACTATCGAAGCATTAGCCGGCGTTTACTTTTATAATAATAAAGTTGCCACATTCGTGGGGGATTGGGTTTTTGTCCTTGCTTCTTCAACACCTGTTAAATACAATGTTCGAAGATGTACCTGATTTTTGGTATTAAAGTATTTAGTAGAGAAAATTTCCGAATTTGCCGGTTCTCTTATAAACTCCGCGCAAAAACATCGTATTAACCTTAATTATACTGTTGCTTTTCATGACATTTTTAATTTTTCTTTTAAACAAAACGCGGCAATCTTCTAAAAATTCTTCCATCTTTTTATTGGCCAAATTTATTATTACGCCTGTTTCAAGTTGGCACTCAAATGTACCTCCACGTTTTCTCAGTTTACTCGACCATTTAATTTAGAACTTTTTGCCGCTAGATGTCCCAGCTCCCATTTTTGTAATTGAGTTAAACAGCACCTGATACCTTTTTAAATGCCCTATTGCCGTTTCAACATGTTTGCGAGCTCCAATGGACTTCCAGCTTTTTAGTAATTTTGTTAATAGCCGAATATTATTTTCATTTATTGTCAAAGTTTTAAAATTTTATCACGTGCCGAAGGTAAGTTTTTAAAGGTTTTATAGCATTTCTCGATGGTTTCTACAGCCGCACCACTAACTCGCGCAATCTCATTTTCGTTCGACATGTTTTCTGTTTACAAAACTGCTTACAGACTGACGAAGCATTAGCCGTGGTGCAACAGGTTATTTTAATCTGCTTCTGATGTTACTGTTTCTATTTATATGAATTGTTATGTATAGGTCTTGGATTAACCAGATTTGTGTATTACTAACAATCTAATATTTTGTATGTTTAATAACCATAACTATGTAAATTTGTGAAAATAAATATGTGAAAAGAAGCGGCCTTTTGTATAATAATTAGTTAAGTCTCCTGCCATAAGTGAGTCTGTAGAAAAACAACAACCAAACCTGATAAGGAACCTCGGGTTAGGCAACCAGTTGAACGAGGTGAAATAAATAGAAAGAGAGGAATAGGTGAAAGAAGAGTGCGAAGACAGTATTTTAATGTTGATACCATTTCTCTCTCTCTCTCTCTCATCATTACATCATCATTGATGTGTTGTGGTCCATTATGCATTCAGTTTGTAACCCTTCCGTCAATAAGAGTTTTCCACTGCAGTCGATCTTGAGCTGTCTGCATGGCAACTGAAGGTGATTCCTTTAATACTGCCTGCGTGATATCAAGCCATCGTTTAGGGGATCTGCCTCTCCGTCTTTTGCCATTGGGTTTTCTTTGAATGATAGTTTTTTCCAGGTTGTCAGTTTTTCTAGCAATATGGCCCAAGAGTTGAAGGATCTTAGTGCACACGATGCTTGAGAGGAGCTTTTTTGGCTTTATTTCTTCTAAAACCGACGCATTTGTCACTTTCCTTTATGGTCCATGATACCATTTAAACAAATATATTAGTATGTAACAACATTTCTGTGCGACGTGGATCTATTAAACACTTAAAATGTATCAAATGTTTGTTTTATTGTTAGTAGTAGGATGTGCAGTTAGCAGCCAGCAGAACTGTAACGAAACAGGCGAAGTTATCAATTACCTACCGAGTTTTGGGTTTTTGGAATCTAGCAACAACGAAAGTGAACATGGCTTAACATCAACAAAATTAATTGAAAATTCTGAGGCTTTCACATCTGCATTAAACACATGTCAAGCCCGCTATGATTTACCAATATCGAATACTATTAATATGGAAACTTTGAATTTAATGAAGAAGCCTGAAGTCTAGATGTGGTATTAAAGATGTAATAGGGTTATTTCAAGCGCATGAGTCAAAGTGGAATGCCCCTGTTTTAACATGGATTTTTCAGCCGACTACCGCCGAACTAGTTCATGTAGCCAAGAAGGCTTTCAGCATATGGTCGCCATATATAAACCTAGAATTTCAGTTTACGTACGAAACAAATGCTATGATAGCAATCTCTATGAAAAATAAATATCACACACATACAACGGTTGATAAAGTGTGCGGGTTTGACTTTGAGGATGGCATACTAGGTCGCTCTTATTTTCCAGGGCCTGGACAGAAACCAGTTGAAGTGTATATTAATACACAGGTTAATTGGTATACCGGAGTGGATGTGTATTGTACCTGAAGATCAAACAAGTCTTCTTTTAATCTTAACTCATGAAATAGGACATGCGTCATTCGGCTGTAAAAAGGTCTATCATGTATTCGTATTATGAAACACCAAGCAACTTGTCAAACTTTAACCTCTCTCGAGATGATATACCGGGAATACAAAGTGTATATGGAAAAAACCGAAAGTCAAACTATTATTACGGCGCGTTCTACAAGTACAACTGTTCGAGCAAATATTACAGCGCGTCCTACTATAGTCCTGGAAATACACCAAGTCAAAATTCCTTCTCTTTTTATTTATAGTAAACTGGACGAGAAAGAAAATTACTAGAAAAATGAACGTCGTAACTAAATTTTAATTATTGAAACGTCACCTGTCATTAAGCATTGACAAATTATTAGATCAAATTTATCCCTTGCTTTTTTAAATTTCTTCCAACATCAACCGTTTTAGTGACCAATCTATAAACTTAATTTTGAATGTAGTCTCTTACGTTGAGAAACATAATAATTATTGTCAAGCTCAAGGAAAAAATAGCAGCCGAAGCATTGAAAATTTCCGAAAGAACTATTTATCGGGTAAAGAATTCATCTACTTATTCAGATGTAGTCTATGCAGAGACAGTTTCGAAAAAACCAAAGAGAACAAAACTAAGGTAAATCCCACCATTTTACACTCATTGCGAGAAATAATTCACAAGATGTACGTTGAAAAAGAGCACGTAACAATTAAATCGCTCCATCAACGATTTTCCGAAGAATGGCCAGATTTTCCCTGTTCACCAAGATCAGTAAATACCTGGATTCATAAAATTGGTTTCAAATTCAAGAGAAGTAGCAACAGGCAGTTTCTAGTAGAACAACCGTCTATTAGTGGCAAGCGTACGTCATTCCTCAAACAATATACAAAAGAGAAAAGTTTAAAGAATTTTAAACCGGTATTTATTGACGAGACTTGGATTTTCAGCAAAAGTGGTAACAGAAGAACTTGGCAAAACGGAACAATGGCTACTGCAAGCAAAAAAACGGGAGACAGAGTTAGATACATTATCGTCAATGCAGGAAATGAGAATGGATTTATCGAAAATGCAAGTTTGATTTTTAAAAGTAAAACCAAGAGTGGTGACTATCACGACAATATGAACGCAAACAATTTTGAGAAGTGGTTTAAAACTCAACTGATACCAAGCTTGAATGAACCATCGCTAATTGTAATGGATAACGCCAGTTATCATTCTAGATGCCAAGAAGAAGTCCCTTGCCAAAGCTGGACAAAAAAGAAAATGATCCAATGGTTACAAATTAAGGGCATTGATTACCCACAGACGGCGATGAAAGATGAAATATGGGATATAGTAAGTTTGAAATTACCGAAAAAATATATCATTTAGACATTCACGCAGCACAACATGGCCACAAGGTTTTGGGATTACCGCCCTATCATTACCATTATAATGCAATAGAAATGGTGTGGTCAGAGGCTAAACGGCTGTATGACGCAGGAATTTTACAAACTAAATCATCACCAGAGGATGTAGTAAATGTCTGGTCTAAGGCGTTAGATGTTGTTAGTGATGAACATTGGAATAATTATGTTCGACATACAGAAAAAGTAATCTTTTCAGCGTGGAAAACCGAAAAATATAGAGATGCTTCCAATATTGAACCCGTTGTAATTACTTTAAGTTCAGAAGACAGCAATACGTCGGACGAAGGGACAATGAGCTTTGATGAAAATGATTTTGAATAAAAATTGTTTCTTTTTTACATAATGAATATTGATTGCTGTTAATAAATTTTTAGCTAAAATATAATTCTTAGAAGTTGTATTCCTGTCTAACAATTAATGCATCTCCAAAGGCATCACCTGGGGTCCGAATTATTAAATAGTAAATTGATCCAACGTTGAATTGTAAATAATTATTGACTCACCCATGTATATTCGTTACCACGATTAACACGATTGTTGTTAAAAACTGAAATAAGAATACACATGCAAAAAGTAACTAAAAAAACGTTACTCTTTTGTTTTTTGACTTGGTGTATTTCCAGGACTATAGTACTACTACAAGCACAACTACTAAACGTCAGCAAGACACGCTAGAAAAACAGACAGAAAGGAAACCGGATCTATGCGCTTCAACTAAAACAGTAGATACATTTCTAATAGTTAATAAAAATTTATGTATTCTACGGAAAGTATGTATGGATAATAAATTTAGGCGAAAAGACGTATAATGAACCGCTTTTGCTTACTGACTGGTTAACGTGTTTACCTAAAAATTTTACAGAAATCGATGCCGTATATGAGCGACTTAATGGGCAAATAGTGTTTTTCATAGACAAATATATTTAATGAAATTTCCTTCGATGCAGCTTGTACAAGGTTATCCGAAAGTAAACACAGTTCTAGGCCAACGTAATATAATTGAGACAAACGGGATACTTAATACGTACTCTGGCTGGACGTACATATTTTATGAGCCGAACTTTTACATGGAAGTGAACGAATGTAGTTTTAAATACTCAAAACTCGGTACGACGAACAAAGATTTTCCAGGAGTACCTATTGACTTTAAATCTGTTTTTCTATATACGAACGAACACAGATTTCTTCAATAAAAAGAATTTTTATGAATACAACGAATTTTCAGGTACGCTAGTACAAGCCGGTAAACAGAATCTCGATATTTTTAGTTTGAATTGTCTGCACGAAAGCATTTTACAGCAATTATATAATCTATTAACAAATCTAATGGCATTGGAAAATGTAGGATCGCATTAACGTGAGTTGTACATGCCTCGATTTTCAGGAGAAATTAAGATGCAGTCAAGAGGTTTGAACAGTTATCGGTGCAATACCTATAGAAGATTATTCGGGTACATACGATAAAAATCAGTTCTGCTACGATCCTTGACCGATCAGAAGATAAGGTGCGCATATGCATAAAAAGTGTTCGAAGAGGCGCCCGCGACAGACTATTAGAAATAAGGTTAATTGTAGAGTGAAAATATATACTAAAGACATTTATGAAATATCTGTGTTTTATTTGTGCAAGAAAACCTATCTGTATATCGGTGCGAGGCACGAGTGACTGGGGATCTGATAGTTGATAGCCTCACACATATTCTAACCATGGACAGACAGCTAGACAGACAAGCAGACAGACAGACAGACATGCAGACAAACAGACAGACAGCTAGGCAGAAAGACAGACAAACAGGTAGACAGACAGACAGACAGACAGCTTTGATTTGACCCAAATAAGGAACTGGGGAAGACGGGCTTACAAGCGAGATTAGGCTTGCAATACATAAAAATTTTCCGCTTCTTTTGAACCAAATTTACAATGAATGTTTAAAAAGGGGCTGCTTTTCTAAAAGATGGAAATCGTCAATTATCATACCTATCATAAAACTTGTCAAAGAAAACAGCGACGACGCAAATAAATTTAGGCCTATAAGTTTAATTAGCATTGGAGGAAAAGCATTGGAAAAACTTTTGATCGACAGAATAATGCATCACGTACATATTAATAACTTAATGAATTGTAACCAATTTGGATTCGTTCCTCAAAGAAGTACTACGGACGCAGCTTTGTTCGTCAGAGAGCACATCGAAAACCTGTTACAACAGAAGAAGTCTGTAGTAATTACTAGTCTAGACGTGAAGGGAGCCTTCAATGCTGTCTGGTGGGCAGCTATACTAAACAGTCGTAAACAATTTAACTGTCCTAAGAATTTGTACAACCTCACGAAAGATGATTTTAAAGATAGAACGGCTACACTCGCGATGAACTCAAAAAAGATAAAAAAAATGTAACCATGGGCTGCCCCCAAGGTTTGTGTTGTGGACCGGGTCTATGGATTATTCAGTATAATTCACTGATAAATATAAATTATACCCAAAAAACAAAAGCGATAGCATTCGCCGATGACTTGCTAATAATTACGCATGGGAACAACTCAATCGAAGCAGAAAACTTTGCTAACTTGGATCTTAAGAAAATTGAAATCTGGGCAAAAAATAATAAGATAACCTTTAACGACCAAAAATCAATGACAATGTTAATATCCAGGAAAAGGAAGAAGGGCGATGATATAAAAATATATTTAAATGGAAATACCTTAAAACAGGTGTCGGAACTAAAATACCTACGTATTTATTTCGATGAAAGATTAAATTTTAACAGCCACATTAAACACATAACTGAGAAAGCCACCAAATTGATATACACCTTATCTAGGTCAGCAAGAATGAATTGGGGATTAGGACATCAGGCTCTTAAAATTATATATACAGGCGCTATTCAACCTATCCTTACCTATGGAGCTCCCGTTTGGATTAAATCCGCGAATAGAAAAACTAACCAATTAATGCTTAAGAGGGTACAGCGGCTCATTAATGTTAAAGTGGCAAAAGCATACAGAACTTTATCGTACGAAGCGTCGTGTATCTTAAGTGGTTTAGTGCCTATAATTATTAAAATTGAAGAAATAAATAGAATACACTTGGCCACAAGAACTAGAGAGGATATTCACTACGATTTTCCCATGCCAGTTAGTAAGTGGATTCATCCTGCAACAATTCCGACTGTTAATCAACCAGATCGTAATGCAAAACCTGACATCGGGATATATACAGATGGGAGTAAAACTAGTGACAAGGTTGGCTCTGGAGTGGCGATTTACAGAAACAACCAGCTTGAGCACAAAATGAAATACAGACTAAGTGGTAGGTGTTCGAATAACCAGGCCGAACAACTGGCAATACTGAAAGGACTACAAAAATTAAAAGAAATATGCACCTCAGAAAAAAATCAACCAAAAGTAGTACCGACAGTAGAGTCGCAATTGATTCATTGAAAGGGAGAGATAAACATGGCAATTTAATAATACAAATACAGAAAGTGATGATTGAACTAGAAGGAAAATGTGAATTGTTTATCACCTGGGTAAAAGCACATCAAGGTAACGTAGGGAACGAGAAGGCCGATTACTTAGCAAAATGTGGAGCAGAGTGCGACGATACTGTGGAAATCTACAAGATACCCAAGAGTGAAATAATTAGTGAGGCCAAACGGGAAAGTGAGTGGAACAATACAGAAAAAGGGAAAGTGACAAAAGAGTTCTATCCAACAGTATCCGCAAGATTAAAATACCCGCCTAAAGTGAACCCTAATTTTACTGTGCTAGTGACCGGCCATGGACAACTGCGAAGCTATTTGTACCGTTTTAAAATTTTAGACTGTTCGATGTCCGTGTGATACTGATGATCAGACTGTAGATCATCTGATTTATAACTGTGAAATTTTAGAAGTGCAGCGACGAATATTACGACATAGAATACTAATCAAGGGCGGCGACTGGCCCGTAAATAAAAAATTACTTGTAAATACTTACCTAAGAGAATTTAACTTATTTGTCAAAAATATAGACTGGGGAAAAATATAAAAAAGTTACTAGGAATAGCTTTAGTTTAATCAGAACATTAAAATAATACAGCTAACTTGTTTCTAAGCAGCGCACAACATATTTCTTTTTGTAAAACAATGTAAAATGCTGGAAAGACTGGAAAAGTTCTAAAATATGCATATATGTTTAGGTTAGTAAGAGATAGTTTTAGTTTAGCTTCAGTTGTAGGTAACAATCAGTTACACATAATTTTTTTAAAGAATTTAATATAATTGTTAAAAATAGAAAATAAAAAGTTATGAGTAGTTAAGTTACTAGGAATTAGTCATAGTTTTCATATAATCAGAGAAGTAAATTAGAGCAGATGGTTTTAGTATAGTTTTTAAACGCATAAAATGTAAGATTCAAAAACGAATGTTGCATATAGGCATATAATAATGGTGAGGCATTAACACCCCATGAAGGAGCTTGGCCTGCATATAGTATTACATATATGTTTTTTTTTTTATATATATATAGAAATAACCAGCTCGACATACATAACGTCATACATGGTTTTGTTGTCTTGGTAAATTTTAACATAATATTTACAATTATTATTGTTACATAATATTTTATATTATCCTAACGGGTCATAAGAATATTATCACGTCATCGTCAGTCTAGATCACTGTTGTCAGAATTCATGAAGACGTCTTGTGGTAGTCGCCTTTTTAGTCGCTTGTGGATGTCTTTAATTCCGAGTGAATAAAAGTCACTACTATCACATAGATCGATATTCTGAAAGAACTTTTTTGATGTTTGTTTTATAAATTGCTGAATTGTTGGAATGTCTAGGTCCTTATGTATTTGTGTATTCCTCACAAACCACGGCACATTAGTAGCTATTCGCAACACTTTGTTCTGTATAACTTGGGGTTTTTTTATATGAGTTTTTGATGCTGACCCCCAAACTGGGCACGCGTAGGTAAGTATCGGTCTCAGGACTGATTTGTATAACAATGTTGCACAATTTATTTTAAGCGCGGATTTTTTATTTAAAATAGGGTATAATTGAGATAATCTCACATAGCACTCATTCACTTTTTTATTAATATGTAAACCCCAGTTTAGCTTCCTATCCAGATGGATACCTAGATATTTAACACTACTATCGTTGGAATTCCATGCAATCCTTTGTTCGTTTATTACTATTTGCGATGGATTTACTATTTTTCGAAGTGTGAAGATCTTAGTTTCACATTTATTTCTATTAATTATGATGCACCACTGCTTACACCATTTAAGTATTTCGTTTACGGCATTTTGTAGTTTACTAATTGCTTCTTCTATATTTTGGTTTTGAACAATTATGGCAGTGTCATCTGCAAACATACTTATATCTGAGTGTATTGGTTCTGGTATATCATGAACAAATATGTTGAATAGAATAGGTCCGAGGACAGATCCTTGTGGTACTCCCGCTTCAATTGGTCGGATTGTCGATGTTTGTGTATTTATTCTGACCATAAATCTCCGATGCTCTAAGAAAGATGTTATTATTTTCTGTAAATATGATGGTATTTGGATTTGCTGCATTTTGTATAGCAGGCCATTTATCCACACTTTGTCGAATGCTTGCATTATATCCAAGAATGCAACAACAGTATATTTTTTATCTTCAAATCCTTGTTCGATTGTTTGCGTTAGCCTGAGCAATTGATGGTTTGCAGAATATTTAGCTCTAAATCCAAATTGAAATTTAGGAAGGATGTGTAGCCTTTCAATTTCTTCTAATAACCTACACTTAATTATTTTCTCCAATATTTTGGATAATGTTGGTAATAAACTTATAGGTCTGTAGCTTGTAACCTGGTTGCCTTTTTTCCTGGTTTGTTAAACATTATAATGACAGCTAGTTTCCAATCATTGGGAAAGTATCCTAGTCGTAAACAGCAGTTAAACACTGTTGCTAGGTATGCATACATTTTCCATGTCATGTTTTTTAGAACTATGTTCGGTATCGCATCATAACCAGGTGATTTTTTAATAGGGAGGGCCTTGGTTAATTCGCAGATTTCTTGGGGTGATGTGTGTTTAAACCCATTTGAACTTTATAGGACTCTTTCTGCAATTGTATCATTTACTTCTTGAACATAATGTTCGTTATCGTGGTGAACTGTTGCTGTAAAAATGTTTTGGGGGAAATTTCAACATAGATCCTGTAAGAGATAAAAATATCTTTAATCAACTAACTAGCATCATGGATTCATTTAATCTCACGAATTTTGTAACTAAACCCACTCGAGGTTTTAATACTCTTGACCTTCTTTTTGTTAGCCCAGAAATTCAAAGCCACTCGAAATGTGAGGTGACAGATAATTTTATCTCTGATCATAGAACTGCAGAACTGTATTTAGATACCAGGTATATTTTAAATACTAACAACAGTACCTTTTCTTACAACCGAAAGGTTAACAAATGCTCTATTCATAATTTAATACAGGACCTTTCTGGGGTAAATTGTCAATCAGTATATTCAAAATTTGAAATAAACTCGGCATACAACTGCTTCTTCAAAATCTTTTATTCGTTTGACGACAAACATTGCCCTATCAGAATTGGTGCTCCTGACAAGTCTACCAAAAAACAGCCTTGGATCAATACCGATATCATTAATTCTAGTAAAAATCTTAAAGACCTTTTCGTACTAAAAACAGTGTATCCTGAATTACAGCATACATACAAAGCCAAAAAGCGCAAACATTGCGAACTGTTAAAGAATGCGAAAAACGCATTTTATAAAAATAAAATTGAACTTTCTGATAAGCATTCGACGACACCTATGATAATCTAGAAATAAACATAGATGGAAATATTGTTACTAACCCAAAATTAAGAAGTAATCTTTTTAATAATTTTTTTCACCAGATACCGACTCAGACCGTCAATTCCATACCCAAAGTCA
Source organism: Agriotes lineatus (assembly GCA_940337035.1). Classification (NCBI taxonomy): domain Eukaryota; kingdom Metazoa; phylum Arthropoda; class Insecta; order Coleoptera; family Elateridae; genus Agriotes; species Agriotes lineatus. The sequence goes on along the minus strand of CALNHX010003547.1, from coordinate 19,980 downwards.
CTCAAGGTTATAGGCCAACTACTGGAAACCAATACAGGTCATTATTTTTAACCCTAACTACACATTCAGAGGTTTATGACATAAAAAAATAAAATAAAATATAAATTTTCGTCCGGGGCTGATAATATTCTGCCGGCAGTAATAAAGAGAATTTCAAATTTTATTGCAGAGCCATTCAATCTTCAAAAAAGGCCAAAAGAATAATATTCAGAATTACCGTCCAGTTACAATTACTTCAGTCTTTTCAAAAATCTTTGAATACTGCTTTTTAGAAAGATTGCTGTCTTTTCTGAATTCTAATGATATTTTGTTAGTCAATCAATTTGGTTTCAGACCTGGACTTTCTACGTCCTCTGCAATTCATGCCTGCTATTCAAAAATTATTAATGATTTAGAAAACGGCGAGTGCCCGGTTGCGATCTGCTGTGACCTCAGCAGGGCTTTCGAGTGTGTAAGTCAGGACATACTGTTGAATATTTTGGAACCCTATGGAATTCGTGGGAATGCAAACTCGTGGATTGCCAGTTTCCTTGAAGACAGACTTCATCTTGTTACAACACGATATCAAGATAATAAATACATAAAAACAGTTAATTCTGATCAATTGGCAATTCAAAATAGGAGTCCCCCAAGGAACCATTTTGGCTCCTATTTTATTCCTCATTTATATCAATGACCTGCCGAATAATGTTGATAACCTGGCCCACTTGACTTTATATGCAGATGATACCTCTGCCGTTATATCTGCTCCTAATGATAAAATTGAAAACGTATGTTCATTAACCATGGATAAACTATCAAACTGGTTCAATTATCACAAACTGCTTTTAAATACCAACAAAACCCAATATTTACGTTTTCATTGTTATCAGAATAAATCCGCCGAGGACATAAATATAAAAATTAACGAAGCCCAGGTAAATCGGACAAAATGTGCTAAATTCTTAGGCCTGTATATAGACGAAAACTTGAGATGGCATGAGCATTGTTTCAATTTAATAAACAAAATTAGCTTGTATTGCTATGTGTTTAGAATCTTAAAAGATTTATTAACACTTAAACAATTGTTGGGTGTGTACCATGCTCATGTCAGTTCAAGACTGGGATACGCAATCTGTTTTTGGGGATCGTCCGCGTCAGCGCACGGTGTCCTTATTGCTCAAAAACGTTTATTAAGTACGATAATGGGTTATCAACAAATAGTTTCGTGTAGAAGTGTGTTTGTTAATCTTGGCATCTGTATACAGGGTGTCCCATTTTCGATGATATTACGGGGTATCTCACTTACGAGTAAAGATAGAGAGTTGCGGTTTTCGCAATACTGTGCTACTTTTTTGTGAAAACAAAGATGGTCTAAACAAAATTTTCATAGCCCGCTTCGTTTTTGAGATACAGGGCGAAATTGAAAATATTGCATTTTGGGACCCTCTCGTATCTCCTTTATCCTTTAACATATCGCAAAGCTAAAAACTGACTCTTATACAGTTTTTTGCGTAGAATCCAGTGGCGTAGTCAGATTTTTGCTGTAAGCCGTCAATTTTTAGTTATAAATTAAACTTATGTTTTTTTAACGAAACACTATGTATATATTTTTGTAAAGCTTATAAAATTTCCAATCAAATGAAAGAAAAATATACAGGGTGTCCCGTTTAAAAAAACATATGTTTGATTTATAGCTAAAAATTGACAGCTCACGGCAAAAATCTGACTACGCCACTGGATTCTCCGTAAAAAACTGTATGAGAGCCAGTTTTTAGCTTTAATATATGTTAAAGTATAACGGAGATACGAGGGGGGTCCCAAAATGCAATATTTTCAATTTCGCCCTGTATCTCAAAAACGAAGCGGGCTATGAAAATTTTGTTTAGACCATCTTTGTTTTCACAAAAAACTAGCACAGTATTGCGAAAACCGCAACTCTCTATCTTTACTCGTAAGTGAGATACCCCGTAATATCATCGAAAATGGGACACCCTTACAGTGGTTAATCTATATATATTTAATGTAGGACTTTATGTATTCAAAAGTAAACATTTATTAGAACAAAACGGCGACTTACATTGTTACAACACTCGAAATCGAGATGCTTTCAGGGTGCCTTTTGGTAGATTAGATATCACAAAAAGTTCCCCGAATGTTTTAGGCATAAAAATATTAAATAAGATGTCTGGTCTCATTGACTTGAATTTGCATACTTGCACCGATAAAATATTCAAGGGCTCCCTGAAAAAATTTCTAATGGATCATCCATTTTACTCGTTAAAAGAATTTTTTGAGTATCATCCCCCTATGACAGCAGTTTTGTAGTGCGGTTCTTTTAAAATGACTTTAATGACTGTGATAATTTTTTTTGTACTGTGACCTGTGCAATAATTGTAATACATTCCCATGCACCAATAAACATTATTATCATTATCATTATCACATACAGATAGAACGGTAGACTGACAGACAGACAGCTAGACAGACAGACAGACAGACAGGCAGGCAGACAGTCAGACAAACAGACAGACAGGCATACAGACAGCTATACAGATAGATAGACAGCTAGACAAACAGACAGGCAGCTAGGCAGATAAACAGGCAGCTAGGCAGACAGTCAGACAGGTAGACAAACATTGAGTGAGCTAGGCAGACAGACAGAAAGACAGCTAGATAGACAGGTATGTAGGCAGACAGATATACATAACGACAGCTAGGCAGACAGACAGATAGACTGGCAGACAGACAGCTAGCCCGACAGTTAGTCAAGTAGACATACAGATAGACAGACAGACAGCTAGACAGACAGACAGACATACAGATAGACATCTAGACTGACAGACAGACAGACAAACAGACAGACAAGACAGCTATTTACTAGTATTAAATTAAAAACCGACGTAAATAATAAAGATATTTTTATCTCTTACAGGATCTATGTTGAAATTTCCCCCTATTATTATCTTACAGTTAGGTTTAAAAACATATTCCAAAGTATTACACAATTTATGAAAAAATAAGTTCAAATCTGTTATTGTAGGCGATCTGTAAATCACAAGTAAAATAAAATTACAATTATCATTAAAGGAGCACGATATTCCGCACACTTCAAAGTGCTTGTCTGTGCTAAACCTGCCAAGCTCAATCGCCTTGACGGTACATTTATGATATGTTTGTCGGACTTTTTCCACTGTCTGTCTGTGATTTACACCCTAGACAGTGGAAAAAGTCCGAAAAACATATCATAATAGACCACTGCCAAAAAATGACATTCAGAGGTACATTCATGTTTTGAAAAATAGCAACTCCGCCACTCTTGTAGACAATTCGAGAAAAGCTGGATGCTAACTTATATCCCGGGAAACCGATATGCTAAAGTTCATCGCAATTACGACCAGTTTCGCTTAAGCACAGAAATTCCGGATTCTGGTGGAGTAAGTAGCATGATGTAATTAGATTTACCTTATCTGGGGTTAACGTCTGACAGTTCAGGAATAAAAGTGCATTTCCTTTTGATTTTGGAGGATCTGCCGCTATTCAGTTCTTGATTAAGTGTTGAGGATGCGCCTCTGCTGCAGATGAAAAAAAATTCCGACGACTGCACCATTTGGCCACACATCCGTATTAATAGCATTTCTGAAATTATAATCAAAAACACTCACTTTAAATGACGAATATTGGTCTTTGTGTTTTGCGTCCAGTTTCTCACATAAAACTTCTTGAAAATTTGACTTGAGGAAATTCAACATATCCTCTGTTGTGGTGGCTGGATCAAGGCGGTACACATGAAGTTCAGCATATTTGGGCACTGTTTTTAAACAACTTTTTTTAGTCCCGATTATTTTAAGACGATTAGCACGTCGTATTCCTTTTACTACCGTCCATGAGCTGCTGCATCTGTCGGTAGTTTTTTGAGCACTACCATTTTTGTTATTAGAATTAAAAATTTTAAAATCGGCGTGATTATCGTTATGAGGGCGGTTTATGTTTACCACTTCACTAAATTTCAAAGTTTCATACACTTGTCGTTTAGTGATTACCGGCGTTTTTTTACGTTTTAGCACAGTTTTGTCTTTATTCCCGCTCACTTTTCCATTGTTTTTGTCCGTATTTTGTACTATGTGAAACAATAAAGAAGCCGACCTGCGATTAATTAATAAAATTAAGCAATGGTAGTAAAAATTGCAGATCAACCCCCCTACAGTTTATACACCACGGCAGCTCTGAAGATTCTTTACTCACCGCAATGGCCCTAGCTAACTTAAATTTCGGCGGCCTTGGATCGTAGGTTCAAATCATCAGCTATGTACCCTGGAATGTCTTCAAAAAAGGAAAGGAAATGGAAATGGGCGCCAGAAATCAAAAGATTTCAAATAATAAGAAAAAGTAATTTGCAAGTGACTAGCGTTTAATTAATAATTAATAAAAAGTCTTGAAATGTCAGTAGTAAATTAACAGAATAATTAAAATGCAAATAATGTTATAACAAAATTGTGTACGTAAACTGAAGGTTGCGACACGCATAAAATCAAAAAACCCCTTTCAGGTTACTCTAATAACTCTAAATTCAAATTATTCATGGAATATGCATACCTCAATCATTTAATAATACCTTCTGTTTAGGCTATTGAAATAAAAAAGCGTGACTGTACCTTTTACAGAGGGTCAATACACATCAAAAATAGCAAATTTAAAAACTGAGCATAATTAACTATAAGCATAAAAATTTAAATATAAAAAGCAAGAGCATGTATGAAATTGAACATTACATGTTAATAAAGGCAAAACGTATGAATTTAAATTTTAAATATTGACGGGTTTAAAATGTTTAAAAGTAAAATACAGGTAGAATTGAAGATAAGTTTATAAATCCCAGAATAGCACAAACTAACCTCGCTTCTCCAACGCTCAAAAACGGCAAACAGGCAAACGCCGGCTGGGGTAACTACACCCTTCGGTTTAACATAAGGTGGTCGTGAACTGCACACATATCGTTGACATCGACGTGGATGCGCTGAAAATTGCTGCGGAAGCATCCTCAAAAAGGCAGCAAATACGCCGAACCCAGCAGGTGTCGAAAATGCGATAAGGCTAGCACCTTGGCCTCCGAGAAAAACTTGTGATTGAAACTGGTAATAAAGAGCTAAGAAAAAATGTAATTACTATGGAGATAATAAGACAGAAAAGCGCCATCGTACCTGATCATAATCAGCCCTTAGGAAACACACTACTCATTAGATTAATTGAGCGCACGTAATTTGACTTGAACAAACATAATTTAACCACGCCGGTGACGGCGGGCCAAAAATAGCAAATGCGAGGTACGAACAATTCGGTCCTAAAGGAAGACTCGCGCTCTGATAAGAGATAGCGCGGGTCAAGAGGGCATCGCGCAAACGAAAGGAATTCGATACAGGTACAAAACACGCTGCTTTGGAAAATTTACGAATTCGAAATGCAAAGGATTTATGATTCAACTAAAAATATACAGGTTAAGCCTGAAATAATTGGATAACTGGCGAAACAATTAAGCAAAGCCAAAAAATTGTTTCATATGTCCATAGAGGTTTGCGTCTTATTAATATTGATATTAGGACTAGCCGTAACTACCTTCTCGTTTATCTCTAAACCGCACTTCCGACTATCTACTCCTTGAGATATCACTTCAGGTTTATTTACAATCTCGTTTGGCTGCATTTTATTTGCACAGGAATTAACTATGGAAAATTGTTCAATTTGTTTCAGCAAAAGCACTTGATCCTTTAAAGATGCGATTGATATATCTTGATTGCTGATTACTAGTTTATTTTGCTTTATAATTTCTTTGAGATATGCAATTTCCTGCCGGTACAATTCTTCGCCATTACATGAGGAGGCGTGCGCGTCCTTGCTGTCTTCAAGAATATTTACTGCACCATTGGAATTTGCTTCACAGCAGTTTATTGATTTACTATCTATAATTATTGCACCTTTGAGATACTCAGCACAGCTAGGATGTGCAACAGCACCACATTTTATACACACTAAGCCACTTTTTACAGATTTATAGCAGCGTTTACATGCACCCAGAACTCCTTCAGCTGCGCCCGCCGCCATGACCAGAATGTTCAAGTGACTATTTTAAACAAATGTGATTTTTATTAGAAAAAGTCGATATTAGTGTTCTGTTACTATAGAAATTGCGTAGTTTGTTGCTAGATTTACTGAAAACTAATTTGAAAAAGTAGTTTGGTTCATTGAATAGTCCCTCGAATTCCATTCTTAGTAAAAGTTAAGTAGATTATTTTTGCTGTGGTATCACTACTCATGTCTATTGCGTTTGGGATTAGGACTCGTGCTAGCGCACTCGTCCTAATCGAACCTAAGCGCAATGGACATTCGTGATACCACAGCAAAAATATTCGACATAACTTTGATTACTCATGGTATTATAAGTGATTGTTTTTTTTAAGGCGCTGGTAAGTATTTTTACTATTCAGTTTTTAGATCGGTAAGTAATTTTGCTGTCGTCGTAGTTATAACAACTGGTAAATTCCACTTACTGTCATGGAAACACCCATGGTAAATAGTCAGAAATGATCGATCGTGCAAAAAAATTATTTTCGTATTTTTAAGCATCAATATGCTGCACATTTTAAGAATCATTGAGTACATCTCTTTATCAGTAACTTAATAATAATAATAAAAAAAGGTGACTGTCACTGGCAGTGTTTACTCATTACCTCATATACTGAAACATGCGGCAAATGGTCTTATAATTAAATAGTAATTATTAGTACTTTTACTCCTTTCGGTAATAATGCCCCCAAGTAAAACTCACTAAGTTTTTGAAATCGTTTTGCTGTTCCAGAAAACAGTATCTATATACAGGGTGAGTCGGGAGGAGCGGACCAAACTCCAGGATTGTATTATACACGTGAAAATAATGTAAAAAAACTAAAATGTTGTTATCCGATTTTCATTCTTTTTCAAGTTATAGCATCATAAAAAAATCCACATACACATTATTTTCATTTTAGCCTTTGTAATAAATGGTGCATTCCTCGATTGTTTGCAAATTATTACGTCTTAAATTAATAAAAATATCGACTTTTTACAAAAACTCAGTTAAGTTCTCCATAAAAAGTTATTTTTTGTAATGCTGTTACTTGAAAACAAATGAAAAATTATAACATTTGAGTTTTTTACATTATTTTCACGTGTATAATAACTCCTGGAGTTTGGTCCGTTCCTCCCGACCCACCATGTATAACTTCAATAGACAAGCCTTTAGAAATCCATACCACAAAATAACATTTTTATAGTACTGGTCTTGTATTTGAAAGTAATATCTTTTAAATACAAAAGCTCCTATTTTATTTTGCAAACGTGCTTCAAATGGTGTAAGCTCTTTTGCTGTATAAGGACATTTTACTTTTACTAATGCACCATCTTCTTCTAAAACGCCAACCGGGCATGCAGACAGAATGGAAAGTTCAATTGGTACTGCTGCATTATAAAGTAAGCCGAATTCTAAAAACTTCGGCGTATTGAAGTGCTCTTGAATGTCAAATTTGATACATATGACGTATTCAACGATTTTTTTTACTTTTTTATTATTTTGATAAAAAAGGCAAGGCACAGGTGAAAGTCGTACTTATTTACATAGGAAGAAACTGCCGTACCAATAATTTATTTCGCAATGATACCTAGTATGTCTTTCTATTAATATAGCGAATTCTGTGGAATAAAATATATAATTACATATGTAGCAATGTACAAATGTTTACGCACCGGTAAACGCTAGTGTAATTATGTGGAATACTTAACATCGGTGTCTATTTCTTGTTGTTTGGAAAAATTATACTTATCACAATTTGGCTTTCGACGGTTTCACGAAAAATTATTACCACAGAAAAACAATAGTAATTTATTATACAAGACGATAAAGTTAAATTTTATCCACGAGTCCTCAATCTCCCCCCCAACATTCATACTGGTGCTTGAAGACGACGTCATCGTTATGATGTGTCAACTGTATCGTACCCAAATTGCAAATAAGCAGGTGTTAGACCAACGAATATGTTCAGACAGCGGATCGTCACCTTCTTTCCAATCATGAACTACCACGTGACATACAAAGCACTCGACATAAGCCTCGATATTAAAATAAAAAAATCCGGCGCGGGCTAGAGAAGCAGGTAACACCACACTGTTGGCCCAGTTAGAATATGCAAGTAAACGTGTTTCAAAAGGTAAAAGATTTAGTTTTATGTCTTCAATACACATTTCTATCTCTCATCCCTAATAATCAATAGCTGCGCACAGACTAAACTAAATAACAAGTTACAACAGGAAAAAACTTTCACTTTCTACCGGCTGTTATGTCGATAGAGATACCTATGTGTTAGAGAGAGAATGATGGATTTAAAGGTCAGAGGATTAGCAAACCATCTTTTCCCCTTCCTCCCTCTCACTCCGTGCAGCGGGAAAAGGGTTAATGGCAAACAACAAATTATCCTTAAATTTGCATTTTATTAAAAATGTCCAGTACTTGTTATTCTATTTAAATATACAAAAATCTGATGTGACGTTGAATATTTTCCCCCACCCCCCTAACTTGAGCATGGGGCCCGGAGGCTTGGGCTCTGCCCCTCGGGGTTGATGTAGCGCATGGGGGCCCGGCGGCTGGGGTTCTGCCCACGGGGTTGATGTGACCTTGAACCTTCCTCCGCCCCCTAACTTGCTCAAGGGGGCCCCACAATATGGCGGCTGGGGCTTTGCCTCCCGGAGCTGATGTTGCGCAATATATAGAACATGTTGCGCAATATCCAGAACCCGCCTATCTCTACTACTAGTATTAAACTATTATGACTATTATAAAAGATATTGTTACGTTTTTAAAGTTCGGGCTATTTAAAAATTATAACGACGCTTCTTGTATTAAACATTTATTTACAACCATTAGATTAATCATTATTATTTACAAGCACACGAGAATTACCAAGCAGATTTCAAATTACTAAAACTTACGCACTATTTCTACGATACACTTATTTATTATTTACACTGGTTAAACTTCAACTATTTATTTGTTTCACTCTTAACACTAACGATTATATATGGTTATTTATTTCTATTATTTATATGTACACCGCGCTTTTATTTATGTATATTACGCGAGCATTTATGTGGCGGCTTACGCCGTGTGAGCTTGATCAGAACTGCCCGCTATTCCCGCTAGCGAGTATTTATATTTCACAGAAACGTCTCGATATTCACTGGAAATTCCAGACGGGAGCATGACGCATCTGACCTCGGGCGCGCGTGAGTCATGCATTACACCTGGCTCTAGATTGATCCGGAAGTCTAGAACGCTGTGACTCATCTGCACACCTGCTTCTGCCGGCGGCTTCTGATTCACCCGCGCACATCTGCTTTCAAGGCCGTCTCGGCGGCTGACGCGTTCGCAGCTGCCCGTCGCATGCGATTCGGCTGGAAGGCCGTTCTTGCGTTCGTTACACTGCCCCTGCCTTAGGTCGTTCTGTCCCAGAACGAGTTGCGTCGGGTGCCTGTCTTCTCGCTCTTGTGGGGGTCCGATGGCGGTACTCGCAGGTGGTGCCTCCCTTGCAAATGGACCGGCTGAAGAAGCAGCAGCCCACCGTGTTCTCCAGGCTTCGCAACAGCACACCTCGATCTGGACGCCGGTTGTCTCTTGTACTGCCGATCGGTAGGCCATCAAGAACAGGTGCATGTACTGGTCCCAGTCACGCGGTTGCTCGAAAACCCCCTTGGACAGATGCTTCCCCATGGTTCCGTTCATCCTTTCCACCATGCCGTCTGAATGAGTATGGAGGGCAGTGGTCCTGGTCTTGAGTATCCCCAGTAGCCTGCAGACGTTCTGGAACAGTCCAGACTCGAAATTCCGGCCCTGGTCGGAATGTAACTCCAGGGGAACTCCAAAACGGTTGAAACACTCCTTCACCAGAACATCAGTGACAGTACCGGCCTCTTGCTTCGGAAGGGCGTCCGTCTCGGGCCACTTGGTGAAGTAGCCCATGCACACCAAGATGTATTTATTTCTCGCTTCGGTTTCGGGGCATGATCCGGCGATGTCAATGGCTATACCCTCGAACGGACCACCGACGTTGTACTGCCACTTCGGAGCTCTACGTCTTCTAACCGGTCCGTTTCCCGTAGCGCATGCGTCGCACCTCCGGCACCACTCTCGGACGTCACCTTTGCAGCTCGCTCCGTAGAACCTTTCTTGGACCTTCTGCAACGTCTTCTTCAATCTGAAGTGTCCCCCAGAGGAGCCATCATGCAGGTGGCGCAGAACCTCGGCCGCTCTACCCCTTGGAACCATCGATCGTGATCTCGTTGCCCTACTGTCCTCATTTTCCAAGATTCTGGTCAGGACGTTGTTGTCCAGCAGCAAGGAGTCCCATTGCGCCCAATAAGTCTCCACTGTTGCGTTAGTGGCGGGGACCTCCTGCCAGGTAGGGAGACGGGCATCTTGCTTCCAGGCTATAACCGCGCCTAAGTCGGGGTCGTTCTCCTGGCTACTCTGCAACTCGTCTTGCTCTCACGAGTCGTCGACCACAGTGGTACGATTACTGGGTACCGCACGACTCGCCAGTTTCGAACAGTGGCCGCAGTCCGCAGGGCAGGGCCTCTTGGATAACGCATCGGCGTTGCGGTGGACTGTGCCAGGTCGATGATTTATTTCCAAGTCGAACTCTTGTAGGCGCTTGATCCACTCAGCCACCTGCCCTTCAGGGTTCTTGCACTGCAGCAGCCATCTCAGAGCTGCATGATCGGTCCTCAGCAAGACTCTTTTGCCAAACTCAACTGATTTATGTTTTCCTACGTCAGTACGGCCGCTGGGATGATCTCCGCACTCGACGATGTCTTGGTACCGGGCCACCAAATCTTCTATCTTCTTCCGTTTTCGTTGGCTCATGCCCCCTCCCAGTATTGGGTTCCTCCTGACGGTTGCCAGTTTCCTGCTGACGTTCATCATCCTTACTGGGACCCCAAGCCCAGTCTTCCCCAACGTCTTCCCAACCAGGATATCATGAGTGGGCTTCTTGCCACCATCAGGCTCGACCACGCGCACCACGTTGCCCCGGAGATCGCCATCCAGGCATGAATCTACGACCCTCTCGGCTCGTCCTTGCAGAGTAACATCTTCCGCCCATACCACTTGTGCCGCGATCTCTCCTCTTGGGTGTCGGGAAAGCTCCTCCCTACCCACGTGCAACTCGCCGCGTGTCAGGTCCAAAGCGCACTCACACTTATCCACAACATCAACAGTAGAGACCGAACTCTTCCATTTATTTTCCCATCAAGCTTTTGGACTACTTTCTCTTTTGCGGCTTCCAGCTCTTCCTGCCCGGCTTTCAGCTCTTCCTGTGCTTCCCGCCCGGCTCCCGGCTGTTCCCCACGCTTATTATTAAGATCCTCTAGTCCTTTCAAGATCCTCTTTCGGCCGGCTCTCAATTCTTCCTTAAGTACTTCCTTGAGGTTTTCTTGTGCTTTTTCTGCCTTATCCTGCCCGGCTTTCAGCTCTTTCAGCTCTCCCTTAAGTACTTCTTGTGCTTTTTCTTACGCCGTGTGAGCTTGATCAGAACTGCCCGCTATTCCCGCTAGCGAGTATTTATATTTCACTGGGGAGGTTCCAGAAACGTCTCGATATTCACTGGAAATTCCAGACGGGAGCATTACGCATCTGACCTCGGGCGCGCGTGAGTCATGCATCACACCTGGCTCTAGATTGATCCGGAAGTCTGGAACGCTGTGACTCATCTGCACACCTGCTTCTGCCGGCGGCTTCTGATTCACCCGCGCACATCTGCTTTCAAGGCCGTCTCGGCGGCTGACGCGTTTGCAGCTGCCCGTCGCATGCGATTCGGCTGGAAGGCCGTTCTTGCGTTCGTTACAATATGTATAATATGTACATTTATCAATTTTCAGTGATAACTTTCCGTTGTCTCGTATTTACTGTTGAATGTGTTTACATTCCGTTTCCTTGGCGACTTTTCGTAATGAGGTACGCTGTCAAATTAACTTGTCATTATAGGCTTAACCAAAGAGCATTTAATATGCTCTTTGGCTTAACGATCTCCACTGGTCAAATCTACAACAGGGCGCTTGCCAGAAGCAATAGCCGTTCACTTTGTTGCCTGTATTTAGACGTTCTGAAAAATCCCTAGATGTGCAAAATAGGAATTTCAAAGTTACTAAATACTCACCTTGGAAGAATCAGTGTATGCAAGATGCTTAGATTTTATTTAAACAAATGGTCACAGGTTTTTGCGGAATTTTATTGTGTTTGAATTATGAAGATTAAAAGTGAGGGGGAAAATATTTACTGTTTTAAATGAGGGATCTCGTTTTGGGTTTTTAGAAGAATGTGACTTGCTACTGGACGCGACAAAAAACAATAGCGACTATCACAAAACCATGAATGGGAAACATTTTAAAAATTGGGTGATTAATCAGCTAATTCCTCCTTCAACTATATTACTAGGATAATGTGTAGTGGTGATGGATAACGCATCTTACCATTATGTGCAATTGGAGAAACCACATATGTTTTCATCTAAATATACGTAGGTGAGATGCGGGAATGGTTGATTAATCACACTGTTAAAATTGAGGGAAAAATTACAAAAAGACAATTATGGGATTTAATTAAACCTTTTTGAAGTGACAAACGATACGTAATTGATGAAATTTAAGACCATGGGCGTGAAGTGCTTATACTGCCCCAGTATCATTGCCAATACAACACAATTGAAATGGTGTAAGTGTTACTACAACAAGCAAATAAATTCTCGACCTTTATCTAAGAATAGAGTAAAGAATTTATGGTTTGAATCTCTTTCAAGATGTACTGCTGACATGTGGCTACATTTTTGTAAACGTTGCGAAGAACTATTTCGGCTGACTGGACAAAGCATATGGGAGATCTATCGATTGAAAATATTCCACCTCCCATCGTTCGGGGAACCAGATTTCGAATCAGAGTGTTATGATAATGAAGATTATGATTCTTCCAGTGATTTAATGCAAGTGGAAAATGATATTTGATTTCAAAATTGCAATTTTAACAGATGCCAATCTTCGTAATGTGGGTGTCAAATCACAGATTTCTTTTTTTGGTTTCATAAAGCCCACACAGATTTAAATTAATAAAACACTACTAACTACTATATCGTGCATGAAGTAAAAATTAATCAAACAAGAGCAGTATGACAAGGAAAACAAGTCACCAAATATTAGGAGGATTCACAAAGAAAATATTCATAAGAAATATAAAGCATAAGAAAGAGATTATGCAAGTGAAATGCTTAAAGCTCACATGAAAAACTCAACGTATCATCTCAAACGTGAATAACAATTTAACAAGGAGGTCCTGATTGAGTGGGCATTAAGGAGAAAGAAGAAAAATACCTGGAAAGACGCTGAGTAAATGAAATAGAAGAACATGTAAAACAAAATTAGATGAAAAAAAAGGTAGGAGAGTTTCGTCTTTTCAAAAATCTTTGTAATCTGGCTATGATTGTGAATAAATAACAAAAATGTACACGTCTTTCTGTTTTATTTTGGCCAGAGTGGTAATTTACGGTTCTGGTGTACTTTCGAGATTCTGTAGGCCTACACTTATAACATTTTGAGTACTTTAAGAATTTCATGCGCTTTCAGGATTCGGTAAAGTTTCAATATTTTGTGCGCTTGTAAAAGATTTATCCTTCCGCTAAATGTGCGTTTTCAGAATTCTATGAAGTGCCAGCATGGCGCCGTTAATAGTAATTTTTCTTCTGAATGTGTAGCTACTGATCCCGGTTGAAATTCCAATATTTATATAATTCTGCAATCTTCCGTAACTTTATGTCGGTACTATTTTGATTGATTTTTAATGCAGAGCAAAGAATTTCTGGATTTTGAAAACCATGGCATGCACAAATAATATCACATACAAAATTCCAATTTTGAACAACTTCTCTTGAAGGGATTTTAATTGATATAAGTAAGTTTTATTAATCAAACACTTTAATTTGAATCGAATGTTAATAAATTTGACAGCCGAAAGCACCATTAATTTTATGGCATCTGTTAAAAAGGGTTGTAACTATGCTAAAACTGCGAAATTTTTAACCTCAAATATCGAACTTTGAATGTAAATATGTCAAAATTTTGTGAATAATCAGTAATCTTTTTTATGAAAGTATTTTCTGGAGATGCTAAATTATTGATCTGTATGAAACATATTTTTGCATTGAGGAAATTAATGTACACCAAACCCGTAATTTACTGCTAATATCTTCCTTTTAATGATGTTTCAATTTTTAACCAACAAACTGAAAACAAAGATTTCTGTTTGTGTCAAAACTGACTGCAAACCTAACCTGCTAACCTCAAATTTGACATAGACTAGAGGGCCGAATTCAGGGCCGAATTCAGAGACGTAAATTGAGTAACACTCACACTCATCTCATACTAACCTCACCCTAATCTTACCAATTGGTATTCACAGTCAAATAGTGACCGATGAGTAACTAAAATTTGCCTAATAAGTGAGTGACAGATAAGTGAGATATAAGCTAGAGTAGGGGTACCCTAAAGTTCCACTCAAAGCATAAATTGAGGTTACATTGTACCATTTTACCTATAATGGATGATTTTTGGGAGTTTGTTGATTATGCCCATAAAGATGCTTTTTTACAAATACCAAGGTATTGTTTGATGTGATAAATAGATGAAGCAAGGTTTTTATGTCGACACTTTTTTTTGCAGATTTATCTTACTGAATAACTTAAATCTATTAGAAAGATAGGTACACAAATACAGAGCTCGTACGAGTGCGGTTTGGTAGGTAAACGATAAGTGACATTATTTTACTAATTGTGTATCCACAGATTGAAAATTTAAACAATCGTGGTTCGTGGATTTACAATTTTACCTATTTTGAAATTGTATGTAGCTTTGAGTTGTTTTGGAAGAGGTAGCTATCAGCTATGTCGTAAAAAACCTGCCAGAATTTTCTAAGTAATAAATGCTATACTGTTTTATTATTTTCAGAGGGTATGTGGTGATATTTTATCTGTCAGCTAGTCATCCGTCGGCAGGATAATTAAAAATGTCAGCGAGCAGTTAGCAAGTAATTTGGAACCACATATAAAATTTCCATAACAATGTATTTTTTAATTTAAAAAAAATGAAAATATAATTAACCAGTTTTTATCGTCAATAAAAAATAATATTTAGAAATGTACATTTATTTATATTTCATTTCTTTTCAGTAGAAATATAACAAGTGATTATATTTTGATAGGAAATATTACGAATGAAGGACAAACAGTCAACATTTTTATTAAAAACAATAAAACGAAAATCTAAATATTAAAATTTAACGGGGTTTTTTCAAAACTACAGTAAGTGGACCGGTCATTTCCAAAAATTTCCGATTATCAATAATCGCCGTTGCTATGGAAAATTTCCAACTAAATATGTATAAGCGATATTCTCGAATACAAACGCACGCCAAATCGGCAAGTTAAAAACGCCGTGTGAGGTTATATCACATTATACAGCTGAAATCTTTATCATGAAGTTTGTGTTTTAGTGATTTCCAGTGCTACCTCACAGTTATTTGGTAAAATCTCCTCTGCCAATCGTTCCCCCAACAAACATTTTGACAATTGCGCCACTCAACCTTCACTTACATTAGTCACTCATAGCTATCTCATTCTGAATACCGCAGATGAGTTTGAGTGAAACTCACACTAACATGAGTACTCAATGAGTGACGGTTGAGGTGAGTGTTAGTGTTAGTTAAGTTACGTCTATGAATTCGGCCCTTTTAGAGACGTAAATTGAGTAACACTCACACTCATCTCATACTAACTTTACCCTAATCTTACCAAGTGGTATTCACAGTCACATAGTGACCGATGAGTAACTAAAATTTGCCTAATTAGTGAGTGACAGATAAGTGTGATGTAAGCTAGGGCAGGGGCAGCCTAAAATTCCACTCAAAGCATAATTTGAGGTTACATTGCACCTTTTCACCCATAATGAATGATTTTTGGGAATTTGTTGATAATGCCCATAAAGATGCTTTTTTACAAATACCATGGTAGTGTTTGATGTGAAAAATAGATAAAGCAAGGTTTTTATGTTGACACTTTTTTCAGATTTATCTTGCTGAATAACTTAAATCTATTAGAAAAATACACAAATACAGATCTCGTACCAGTGCGGTTTGGTAGGTAAATGATAAGTGACATTATTTTACTAATTGTGTATCCACAGATTGAAAATGGAAACAATCGTGGTTCGTGGAGTTCCAATTCTACCTATTTTGAAATTGTATGTAGCTTTGAGTTGTTTTGGAACAAGTAGCTATCAGGTATGTCGTAAAAAACGTGCCAGAATTTTCTAAGTAATAAATACTAAACTGTTTTATTATTTTCAGAGGGTATGTGGTGATATTTTATCTGTCAGCTAGTCATCCGTCTGCAGGATAATTAAAGAAGTCGGCTAGCAGTTAGCAAGGAATTTGGGACGACATATAAAATTTTCATAACAATGTATTTTTTTATTTAAAAAAAATGAAAATATAATTAACCAGTTTTTATAGTCAATAAAAGACAATATTTAGAAATGTACATGTATTTATATTTAATTTCTTTTCAGTAGAAATATAACAAGTGATTATATTTTGATAGGAAATATTACGAATGAAGAACAGTCAACATTTTTATTAAAATGATAAAACGAATACCTAAATACTAAAATTTAACGGGTTTTTTTCAAAACTACAGTAAGTGGACCGGTCAATTTCCAAAAATTTCCGATTATCAATAATCGCTGTTGCTATGGAAAATTTCCAACTAAATATGCATAAGCGATATTCTGGAATACAAACGCACGCCAAATCGGCAAGTTAAAAACGCCGTGTGAGGTTATAGCACATTATACAGCTGAAATCTTTATCATGAAGTTTGTGTTTTAGTGATTTCCAGTGCTACCTCACAGTTATTTGGTAAAATCTCCGCTGCCAATCGTTCCCCCAACAAACATTTTGACAATTGCGCCACTCAACGTTCACTTACATTAGTCACTCATAGCTATCTCATTCTGAATACCGCAGATGAGTTTGAGTGAAACTTACACTAACATGAGTACTCAATGAATGACGGTTGAAGTGAGTGCTAGTGTTAGTTAAATTACGTCTATGAATTCGGCCCTTACAGTACCACCCATATATTATGCAATACTTACTATATTGCTAGCGGCTATGAGTGGGAAACTCACGAAGGAAGTGAGACAGACAACCAACTCTTCAATGTATATAATGGGGAACTGTGAGCAAACGCGTCGTCCGCGCGGTGGGGAAGTGAACCAACCAAGTTTAAAATTCGCTTCTAAAGGCGGAGTTCGAATTCTCACGCATGCGCACGAGACGCGTTATACTCTAAGTGAGACTATGTCGGCGCCGTAATGTTTTCGGGGGCCGAGGCCCTACTAGCAATATATCTATAATACATATACGGTACCACCAGCATATTATTTATACAACAAATATTTCATAGCAGTGTTGCCAACCCTATTACTATAGTAACAGATTTATTACTTTTTACTCGCGCCTATTACGCTATTACTCTTAAAACAAAATGTATTACGTTTTGTAATTTCTATTACTATTCTATTACGTTTTTGTTAAGTTTCATTTTTTGAGATATTGGAAGAAAATTTGTAGGCTCCACAAACATTCACCTGCGCGTCAAGGCCATCTCTTTATTATGACATAAATTATAACTGTCACGAATACAAACCTTTGTTAAATCGACCTTTATGGATTAATAACAGAAAATTTAAGGTCGTAGAAAAAATATTGTATGCAATCTCGTGCTAAAAGTGTTATTACACTCGACATGCTATGAAACTCAGCCTTCGGCAGCTAAGCTGTGTGCTTCCAATGTTATATTTCATTGTAAAATAAAAATAAACGTTTTTTAAAAAGTCGTTTCGGCGGCCTTTTAATAAAACTGGCGCAGTCGTTCGGATTTGTGGAGGAAAACCTGGAAAACTACAAACATCGAGTCGACCAGCAACTTTCCTTGAGGTTCAGCTCTTTGCCGCAAATCGACACCTACCACCCAGCGGATCTTCGGACATCTCCAACAGGGACAAACATCGCCCGATCGTGAGAAGCGCCCGTCGACCCAGCTCCTGCTCCTCCGTGGTTATTGGAACCATCTGGTCATTGGGACCACTCTTGATCATTGGGATCAGTCTCTGGTATTGGCAACGTCAACAACGACGACCCCAGGACAACTTTTGGATGACGACCTAGCGTTAAGCAGGCCATCCAAAGCCGGACTTCAGGACCTAGCTGTTTGCAGGCCAGCCGACATCAACAGGATCGACGCATCCTTTTACTGAAGACAACAGGACGTAGCAGATCGCACGCCGTTCGTCAATTGTAACGCACAATGTGAGTGCATATTTTTATAATTCAAAATAATAATTTTCAAGCTTTAGAGAAAAAGCAAGGTATATTTTAAAGGCAACAAAGTAACGACTATTAAAGCGTTTGCCTAAGTAATAATTTTCAAGCTTCAAAGTAAGCAAGGTAATAATTTTAAAGGCAACAAAGTAACGTTATTAAAGCGTTCGCCTAAACAACAAAGTAATAATTTTAAAGGCAACAAAGTAACGTAATATAATTTTCAAAAGTAATAATTATTAAAGCGTTCGCCTAAACAACAAAGTTAATTAATATTAATCAAATTTTAAATATACTAACATAGTTCTAATATTTATTTATAAGTTCAAACAGAACGTAGTAAGCCAGGTCAATTGCTGCACATACTAGGTGTGCTTAATTTGCATTTGTGCTTGCGTTCTTGTGCGTAGGGTACCTACCCCCCTGTTAGAAATCCCCTGTTAGGCACCCCCTAGTCATATAAATTGTTTACTAACATAAAACAAAATTAAAAATAAGTGAAACAAATAAAGTAACATTAATTTTTGTCTACAAAATTTTTATGTTTAGATCACCATTATCTTAAAGCATTAGATAAAAAATTATATTTTTAAACAATTGTAAAATTTTATGTCACGAGATCGATCACGCTCACCAAGGCATTCTATCCCTAGAATTTTATTTTTAAATAATTGTAACAACCCAAATATGGTTGAACAAAGTACATCATTGTTTCCCCCACATTTTAACGTAGCTTTACTAAATGAAATTCCCACATATGATGGTAATCAAGCCACTCTTTCGGAATTTGTCAGATCCGCAGAAATCATTGCAACTAAATTTTGCACAGAAAATTCAAACGATTATATCAACCAAGTAATTTTAAATTCGATAAGGAATAAATTGAAAGGTCAAGCGTTAGAAGTAATTACAGGTTACCAGTATAATAACTGGAAAGACTTAAAAAATGTCTTAATTGAAAATTTTGGCGACCAAAGGTCAGAATTGAATCTTTTAATTGATTTAACCAAATTAAAACAGAATAAAGACTCTCCCATAGAATTTTTCAATAAAGTTAGAACCCATTTGGCTATTTATAATTCTAAAGTTTCTCTGAGTCGAGAATCAGAAGACATTATCACTTATAAATTAAAGGCTAACAAAGATTTAGTACTTCGCACTTTTACAAGTGGACTAAATGAAAATTTAGGAAGCTTCGTAAGAAGTAGAAACCCAACTTCACTAGAACAAGCCTTAAGCATAGTAAAAGAAGAAATCGATATCAGATATTCTCAAAATCAAAATAATTTTCAAAGTCAGAAATTAAATAAATCAAATTTAACTTCCAATATTCGAACAAGAAATTCATATCAACCTAAATTTAATAACCCAAATTTTATGCAAAGACCATTCCAACAAAATCGAAGTAATTTTAATCAAAGTCCTAAAAGTCCAACAAATTTTAACAATCCTAATAATTCTAGAATAACTCAAAGTTCAAGCTTTAATGCATTTGCACC